>PVKC010008031.1:0-18287 GCA_004027635.1 Crocidura indochinensis | reverse complement strand
GCTCCGGCGACCCAGGCAGGGGGGGAGAGAGAGAAAGAAGGGGCGTCGATGGCTCCTCACTCAAAGGGGTGGAGGCGAGGAAGCCACCTCCAAGGCCTCTCTCGGGAGGACAGAACCCGGGAGGGCCGCGAGCCCCGCCACGCCGCGCCGCGCCGCGCCCCGCCTCGCACGCGCTCCTCCCCTCCCGCGGCCCCCGGCCCGCCGCCCCCCGCCGGCCCAGCCCGGCCCGGCCCGGCCCGCTCCGCCCCCGCGCGCGCTGACTGGCTCGCGCCGGCCGCCAGCCCGGCTGGGGGCGGTGGAACCGGGCGGGCGCAGCCGGCGGGAGACCGCCCCGCCCCCGTGGCGGAGCCCGAGCCGCCGCCGCCGCCGCCGCCGCCGCGCGCAGTCCCCTCCACCTCCCCCAGGCCACCGGGGCGGAGGCGCTGTTGCCGCCGCGCCTCGCCTCGCCTCGCCTCGCCTCTCCTCGCCTGTGCGGCCGCCACTCCCCCTCCTTCCTCCTCCTCTCTCTCTCCCCTCCCCTGTCTCTTCTCCTCGCTCGCGGCGGGCGCAGTCTCGCGCTTCGGCGACTGAGGCGCGGCGGCGCGGGACGCAGGCTCGGCCCCGCGCGGGGACTCTGCTCCGGAGGAGATCGCCGCCGCCCCCGGCACTGCCCTCGGCCTCAGCTCGCTCTCGGCGCGCGCGGGGACGACGGCCGAGCGGAAGAGAGGGAGGAGGACTGAAGGGTGCGAGGGCCGCCCTCGAGCCTGCCCTGCCCGGCCCCCCGGCTCCGGCTCGGAGACAATAACCCCGCCGGCCGGCTCCGGGAGCTGCCGCCGCTGCTGCTGCGAGGAGGAGGAGGAAGAGGAGGAAGCTGAGGGGGCCGAGGAGGAGAAGGAGGCGGCCTAGCGCGGCGGCTGGGCCTCGTCCGCGCGCTCGGGAGTGTGTGTGGGGCGCGTCGCTTCCAGCCGCCCCGAGCCGCCCGGAGCCGGAGTCGGAGCCGGAGCCGGAGCCGGAGCGCGTCTCGCCGCCGCCCCCTCCCGCGCTCTCTTCTCCCCTCCCCCTCGCGGCTGCGGCCGCCGCCGCCGCCGCCGCCGCTTTTCCGGGTTTCCCTGCCGGCCCGGCCGCGGGCTCCCGGGCAGGAAGGAGGGACTTAGCGGAGCCTGGCCGCGGATCCCGGGCGCTGGCGCGAGCGGAAAGTTGTTTCCCACCCGCCCCGCCCCGCCCGGCCGAGACTCGACCCCGAGCGGAGACCCGGGGAAGTCCGGCCCCGCGCGAGCGCAGGAATCCGGCCGGCCGCTCCCTCCCCCGCCCCGCTCGCTCCTTGCCCTCCTCCGACGTCCGCCCCGGGAGGCGCCCCGACTCGCCGCGACCCACCGAGACTCGCTCGCCCGCCCGGGGATAAAGGAAAGGGATCGGAGGAACCCAACCGAAGGCATGGCCGGCCCAGCCTCCTCCAAGCTGCTGCCCTGAGCTGAGACCCGACGCTCCTTGCCCCGGCCTTTCGAAAGGTAATTTTGGAGTTCGGGAGGAAAAGGAAAAGCAAAACACAAACAAGTCTTGCAAGTCGACGAGTCTTGGGGGCCCTAAAAAAAAGAAAGAAAGAAAGACAGTCCACCACAAGGCCAATGGAATGAGTCTTGGGGGACCTCCTTTATAAAAAAGAAATGCACTTTTTTTTCCCTCTAGCGTCTCCTTCCTCTGGCCTCCTCCGGGCTTGCGGGGCGTCCGTGAGGGCACCCCGAGAAGGGATGTGTTGCGCCCCGCCATCTGCCATCTGGGCTCCCCCGGGCTTCTTGCGGGACGGAGTTTGGGAGCCGGCCCTGAATCGGGGGGGGGGGGGGGAAGCGCGGTTTTGTTGGGGCCCAGAAACTTTGTTTTTTGTTTCCTGGAACCTGCCGCGGCGTTAACAGGATGAAGTTTGCCGAGCCCGGCCACTTCTTGGGCTGTGCTGGAAAGTGAAGGCGGCTACTGCGAACCCCCGGGGCACCCCCACCCGGGTCCAGATGGCTGCTGCTTCATCTGTTTTGTCCTGGGACCGATTTTTTGTTTTCCGGCTTTGACTTTTATTGGGTCGAGTTGTAGTTCCAGCTCTCCCGGGGCTGGTGGTGGTGGTGGTGAAATAAAATAAGTCAAGAAAGGAAAACAAAAAGCTTCCCCGTTTGGGTTTGATCGTCATCAACAACAGCAAAATAAAACCCATCGACATCAATAGTATTTTTATTTTCCTCCTTTTCTCCCCGAAGTGGGTCGTTGAGTCTTTTGAGTTCTTTCTGAATTGGTTCCTTGCAGAGTTGGTGGAGCTTTGTTTAGAACGCTTTGGTTGATGGGCCGCAAGTAGCTGCAGGGTTTCCTTGTAACTTGTAAGACGAGAAGGAGAGTGCTGAGATGAGAGTGGGGAGTGAGAGGGAGGTTGTCGCTGGAAGACTAACAAACACCTGCAAGGAACTTCAGATCAGTCGGACTTTTCTACGGGACCGGGCAGAAAGTATATAAAGGGGGAGAAACCTGTCAAAGCCGATTATTTTTGGGGTGTTGGGGTGGCTGGGAATCTTACCGGTTATGAGAAACAGCTGTGTGCTTCGAAGCGTACACTATGCGCATTTTTGTGTTGACTACAGAGTTCTCTCCGATTTTTCCCAAGTAGTGATAGGGACTTAGTGTTGGGGCGGGCCCCAACTTAAAAGGAGCCCGAGAGAGTCCTCCCTCCTTTCCTCCCCTGGTTAGTTAGAAACTCTGGAGCTTACATTAGTTTGGTTGGTCGCTAACTTGCACTGTTCTGTCAGCTGGCGTTTTTTGTGTGTCTGTTTTAGAAGTTGTGTTTCTGGTAAAGAGTGAAAGTTAATAGTGAATAAATAGTAAATAGGATATTCTATTGGTAGGTATATGCCGGCTAGCAAGTTGATGTTTAGTTCGTACAGATTACTTCCCCGCTTGTTGTTACTTTTAAATGTCAAAATACAATCCTTTGACTCTTTATGACCATGTCTGTATTATTTGGATTTCTCCATTAATTCATACCTGGAACCGTCAAGGTAATTCCTATTTTAGCTAAAGTCGCTTTATTAAAAATGTTATAGTCCATAATGTCCTTTATGATTTTTGGAGAATGTATCATTACTTGGAGGAATGGGCTATTCTTGGACATCTGAAAGAATGGAGCAAAATAAATGGCATTGAACTTCAGTTTCCTTATATGGCTTATACTTGGCCTCAGAGCAACAAAGCCTTACTAGATAGAACGAGTCTGTTTTAGAGAATTACCACTTGCAGAGATGTTTCTGTTAGTAAATTTTACCTATAAAAGTATTGTAGCATTGGATAATAGCTACTTAAATTCCTGGGTTTAGAAGCTGTTCTTTTCTTGCACGAGAGAATGAGTATGTTTAGATGCAAGCAACACATTAAAAAAAGATATTCGCCTTTGTAGTTGTCTTTGAATCCTTTTAATCGGCGTGTCAAAACTTACTTTGGCTTATTTGGAATATTAATTTAGCACTGAATTATACCGAGGGAACTTTTGGCTTTATATTGCCAAACTTTATATTTTTATACTTCTGTCTAAGGTCTGACTGGTTTGAAAATAGATTTTTAGAGATAATTGTTAATTGTTTTAAAAATAACTTCAAAATTGGGATAACAGTGTCTTGTACATTTCCTTAGTTTAAACTTGTAAATGGAGATTACTTCCAGAATATTTACTTATGTCACATATATGCACATTTAATGTAAGCTGTTTACTGAATTTACTTGAGAATTTAGCAATTTTATGCAGTCGTATTGCTATTTGGAATAGAATATTACAGATTACTGAGTGAAATGATGATACCTGTAGAGTCAGTTTACATGCATCATTAAAATTTTGTTATTTTGAAGATACTAGCACTGAATTACTGGTAGTAAACAATACCTTACATTATAAGATTTCAGAGATGTACCTATAGACAGCATGATTTAGAATTTAAGCTGTTTTATGTTTAGTGATAGGTTTAAGTGTTTGTTTTTTATTGCTTTGGATAATGAACATTGTAGTGCTATAGAGCATAATGTTTTTCGAAATGGTATTTAATCCAGACATTCTTTAAACACATTTTGTTGCTTGTATTTTCATTTGATTGTTTGGCTAATCCTCTTATTTGTTACATGCTCTTTTATTTTTCTCGGAATACACCTGGTTTATAAACTAAAGATGTTTTTCTTTTCCTTTCTGACAGCTTATATTATTTCTGTTTTTAACTGTTACACTACAGTGTCCTGTTTTAATTGATTTACCATAGAAGATGTACAAATGAATTATATCCTATGATATCTTCATATGATTTTTTAAATAAGGCAACACTTCTTTCCACTTTTCTTTGATTTATTCCAGTTTTGTTATTTTTCTGGGTGCCTATATCTTGACTCTGTACTGTACCATTAGCTTTCTTTAGCTTTCTATTTTTATAGTTACATTCATCTACCTCCCTAAATTTTTCTATATTTGCTTGTTGATTTTTAATTATATTTTGCCCCACCTCTCTTTTATTAGACTGCATTGCCCTAAAAAACATGAGTAGGAAAACTATTTGGTTCACTTAATTGTTCTGAATATAGGTTTGTATTCCAGCTGAGTTTATAAACTAATAGATTAACCTTGTATTTATTTTTCTTTAATATGTCTAGTTAATATTTATATTTTGTTTCCTTAAATATAATTAAAATTGTACCAATTTTAAATTGGGCTGGAGAGATAGTTAAGTGGGTATTGTGCATGCCTTGCATATACCCTACCTGGTTTCAATCCCCAGCATCCCACTTGATCTCCCGAGCACCAACAGGAATAATGCCTGAGTGCAAAACCAGGGGTAACTGAGCATTGCTGGGTGTGGCCCCACCCCCAATAATTGTTCCAAATGTGCTTCTCTTAATCCTCATACCTTCTTGTTTTTTTAGGCTTTTGACTTCTTAAAACAAGAAAGTTTATCTCATCATCTTCTTTCTTTTTGTTCCTTTTCTTCTGTCCTACACACCAAGTTAAATATTTGCCTTGTTGATTTTCCTGAAATTTGGAATTACTTTCTTTTGCCTGTTTCTCTTGTCCTTCCCTTCCTGTCCTTCCCCCTCTGCTCCCCTTCCTTTTCACCTTCCTTTCCCTTTCACCGTCTCTTTCCTCTCTTTCCTTCCTTCCCCTCTGTTGATACTTTCCATGACAGAATGAGATGTGGGTGTGTACAACACGCATGCTTGGTTGTGGTGCTTGTATGTTTGGTTGTGGCCACCAGGGATCAGACACGTCAGTCGCAGTGCTTGTGCCTACACTTTCCCTGGTTTACACTGCTTTAGTTGTGTTGCTCACAGACATCGGGTTGCACTCCTGGCAGATATGTTATCGAATATGCAGTGCTCACCAGGGGTAGAACACTTTTAGTTGTTTCGTTTTTTTTTAGTTTGTGCTGCATCAAAAATTGCTTGCTGATCTCAAATAGCAGAGCTCCTATGCAGAAATAGCAGGATTGATCTTGGTTCATGTGTCAGCACTAGGGATTGAATTCATGACCCCAGACTCAAAAGACAAGCAACTGTAGTCATTGAGCCATCCCCTGTCCCCCACAAACATAAAAACTTGTCTTTATTATTATTATTATTATTATTATTATTATTATTATTATTATTATTATTATTTAGTAAGCACAATGTTACTCTTTAACCTTATTATCATCACTTCAGTTTTTGTTTCCTTTTGCTTTGGGGACATACCTAGTAGCACTTGGGTTTACTACTGGCTCTGGTTTATGGGATTACTGTTGAAGGTCCACAGGGGCCAATCCTGGGGCTCTCATATGCAAAAGCAGGCAGTCAGCCCTCTGAACCATCTCATCTCCCTGATTCTGCCACTTTAAATCTTAGTTAAAAAATGTAAACACGTCTCATTGAGTGAAAGTCTTGCAAGCCTTTATAAGTGATAGCATGTAGATTAGTAGATAACAGTATGTAAATATTGTTAATAAATGAGACAGTATAATTACAAGTAATATTAGCTCTGAAGCCAGTATTTCAATATTTTGGTCTTAGGATACATTTATTTGCTTACAAATAACTGAGAACCTTGTATTGCTTTGGTCCCTAAGTGAGTTATATTTAATTTATTTTCTATACTTTTTAGATAGATATTAGATACTTTTTTGTTTCTGACCACATCTCGTGGCCCGGGAGAACCAATTACTTCTGGTGATGCTCAGGATATCATCTGCTGCTAGTGATTGAATATTTTTTCTTTTTTTCTTCATTTGGCTTTTGGGCTATATTCAGCAGTGTTCAGGGTTTACTCCTGGCTCTTTGCTTAGAAATTACTCCTTGGGGCCAGGCGGTGGCGCTGGAGCTAAGGTGCCTGCCTTACCGCACTAGCCTTGGACGGACTGCGGTTCGATCCCCCGTGCCCCGTATGGTCCCCCAGGCCAGGAGCAACTTCTGAGCGCATAGCCAGGAGTAACCCCTGAGCACTGCCGGGTGTGACCCAAAAACCCAAAAAAAAAAAAAAAAAAAAAAAAAAAGAAATTACTACTGGCAAGATTGAGGGACTGAATATCTGGGATGCCCAGGATTGAACCTGGGTTGGCTGCGTGCAAGACAAATGCCGTAATTGCTGTGCTTTCGTTCCAGCTCCAAATTTTTTTTTTTGCATGCAAAGTATGAATTCAGTCCATCGATCTATCTCTCTTGCCCCAAATTAGGAAAGGTTTTTAAAATTACTTTTAAAATAACAGTAAGATGTTGCAAGTTAACATGATGCTGTTTTGTTTTTGTTTTTGGATCACATGGTAGTGGTTCAGTTATTCCTGACTCTCACTAGCGAATTTCTTCTGGAAGGGTTGGGGGGATCATATGGGCTGCCAGGGATTCAACCTAGGCCAGAGTTAACGCCATAGGCCAAACAAGAAACAAAGATAAGCAAATAGGACTACATTAAATTAACAAGCTTCTGCATCTCAAAGAGTTACCAGAATACTGAGATACTCTACAGATTGAAAGAAAATATGTGCCCAACGCTCATCTGATAAAGGGCCAATATTCAAGATAACATAAAGATCTGGAAGAGTGTTACAGTTAAATCATCCGGCCCCCTCAAAACATGAAGAGAAGAGATGTACAAAAACTCAAAGAAGGAATACAAATATGGGTTTACTCTTGACTCTGCTCTCAGGAACTATGTGGCGATGCTAAAGGAACCATACGGAATGCTGGTGATTGAACTTGGGTCTAGTACATGCAAGCATTTGACTAGCTTTACTTTCTGACCCTGGTCTAACCTTTCTAGAAAGCAATATGGACATTCCTCAAAAAACTAGGAATTGAGCTAGCTCTCATTTGACCTATAAATTCCAGTTGGCATATACCCCAAGAGACCTCAAACACAATATAGAATGAATCTTTGACTCCTGTGTTCATTGCAGCACTGTTCACATTAGCAAAAATCTGGAAACCCAAATGTCCAAGAACATGATTGAATTAAAAAAAACTATGATACATATATGTACAATGTAGTATTACTCTGTAAGAAAAGATGAAATCATGTAATTTGCTGTTATGTGAATGAACCTAGAGAGTATCATGCTGATTGAAGTTAGAGGGACGAAGACTGATCTCATTAATGTAGGCATATAAAGAACATAGTAACTTGGGGAAGAACAAATGCCTAAGGGCAATAAACTTGAAGAACATGAGCACCAGAACTATAGTACAGTAGTAGGGCATTTGCCTTGCACGTATCCAACCTGGGACGGACCTGGGTTCGAGTCCCAGCATCCCATATGGTTTGCCAGGAGCCTGCCAGGAGTGACTTCTGAGCACACAGCCAGGAGTAAACCCTGAGTACCATCAGGTGGGGCTCAAAAATCAGAAGAAAGAACAAGAAACCAAAGAACATTGACAATTGAACTCTTGGTTCGTCTTCAGTAGGAAATATTTTGCTTTGGGACAAGTAAGAATGAGGGAGTAGGTTAGAAACCAGAGCATTCTGATAATGTTGGAAGGAAATAGACACTCCGGAGGAGTTGGGAGTGCTGAAAAGTGGTAAGGTATTAAAGCATGAAACCCTATCAGTAAGTAACACTAATGCTAAAATGCCTAAAATTTATAATTAAAGTACCTGTCTTATGAGATGTGCCTCGGATCAAAACTATATTGGATGGGCTCAAGACCACGTAAACCACTGGACTTTCTATCCTCTAAAGAAAATCTCAAGTAAAAGTGGAAAAAGAAATCTCGGCCAGAGAGATAATTTAAGTGTCTAGTGTGATGGAAGGCCTGATTTGATACCCAGCACTTCAGGATACCTTGAGCACTGATGGGAGCAGTTTAGACACAGATACCTACCTGCCTACCTCCAAAATCTGGAAATACCAGATGGTAGTATAACTTGATGCCAACTGCCTTTGAGATAGGCTAGTAGCAGAGATAGCTACAATTGCTTTTGTACCATTGCTGTCTATTTTTACTGGTCTTTGTTTTGATTACACACAGAGGTGTGGAAGTTTCTCTTGGCTCTATGTGCAGAGATTATTCCTGGCTGTGTTTGGGGGATGATGTGGTGCAGATAGAATTGAACTCTATTGTATGTAAGGCAAGTGCCTTACTCCTTAACTATGATCCTAATTAGTCAGTTTAAACATACAGAGAAAGGGGACATGATGTGTTGGAGTTGTTAGAAAGTTTGGAACTTGTATACTCTTGGAAGTATCTTAGGATGTTGCAAATAGGAGCTTTCATCATTTGACTTTTTTCTCCTTGATAGTGTAGTCTATTTTAAGTTCTTTCAGTAATTTTTTTGGTGTGGTGGATAGAACTTCTAAGAACTGCTGCTTTTTTCCCCACAGAATTTGATCACCTTTTTTTTGAGTTCTTCAGTCAATCTCTAGAATCCCTGAGATATCTAGTATAATACAGACGATCTTCATGTGCTTGATTTATTCATTAGACTTGAGGGTTTCTGTTTTTTTTTTTTTTTGGTTGGTTTGTTTATTTTAAGTGTTAGATTCTTAGTTGTTAAAATGTTTTTGTTTATTTTTATTTCTGGGCCACATCTGACTTGCTTAACTCTTACTTCTGGCTCTGTGCTCAGGGGTGGTCACTCTTGGTGGGCTCAAAGAAACATATGCAGGGAACAAGGATTGAACCCTGGTTGGCCTCATGCAAGACAAGCATCCTACCCACTGTACTATATCTCTGGCCCTGTTAAAAGTTTTATATTATGATCCAGGAGGCTGGAGAGATATTACAGTGAGTAGAGCATTTGCCTTGCATGCGGTTGACCCTGGTTTGATCCCCAGCATCCCATATAGTCACCCCAATCCTGCCAGGAGTGATTTATGAGTGCAGAACAAGGCATAACCCCTGAGAGTTGCCAGATGTGGCCCCCAAACAAAAAACAGACAAAAGTTTTATATTATGATCCAGACTATTCTTTTGAAAGTGTTTTTCCACAGCTTGAGTGAATCCTTATTCTTTTGGCTGTGGTATGTTTAACTAATTGGTTTCTTCTTTAGGGTAGCTTGTCCTCTTAAATGTTTCCTGTCCCTCAGGAGTTAAACTCTCAGATTTTCACAATTACACTAAGTGCTGGATCTCCCACAGTACAGAGCTTTGTGCTGGAAGCCTTAACCATGTAACTGTTTTTTACTATAGTTTTATTACCTGGCTGACGGCCCAGCATAGGAGTTTGCCAATCTTTCCCTTTTTTTTTTTTTTTTTTTAAGTATCCTTCTGGAGACCTTAATGTTTGTGTATCTGGTTAGCCAAATGTATGTATTGTATTTTATTATAGTTCTTACCTCACCTCTAATCCATTTTTGCATACTTTACAAATTCCCTTATGTTTTTGTTTTTGACCACAGTGATGCTCAGGGTTTACTTCTAATTTAGGGATTACTCTCGAGTCAGTGCTCAGAGTTCATAATTGCCTCTGTGCTCAGGGATCACTCCTGTCAGTACTTAGGGAATCTTATGTGGTGCCCAGTATAGAATTAAGTTGCCTGTGTGTAAAGCAAGGGCTTTAATCCTTATTCTGTTTGTCTGTCTCTGTTTCTTTCTCTCTCTCTCTGACCCTTCTTTCTGTTTTTAATATGTAGATATTGCCTTTGCAGGTGTTTAGTATTACTGTAGATTTCTTTTTATTTTTTTCATACTTTGAAGTTTGGAAGAACAAAAGCTAAAAGACAGTAAAAAAACATCGTTTTTAATATAAATTTTTTACCCTATGTTCCATCACTCCCAAATATTGTGAAAAGTGGAGGGTTTTTTTTTTTGTTTTTTTTTTTTGTTGTTGTTGTTTTGGTGATGGGGTTGGAGTAAGAACTTAGAGGATTCCCAGGTAGTATTCAGGGACCTCAGTGTTTGTTTGCAAGAGGTATGTGGACCTGATTTTAAGAAATTTTGATCTGATGGTACAGGGGCCACCAATACTACATCTTGTGATACTCAGAAGGCCCCATGGTTCCAGGGATCAGATTCTGGGGCTTGTGCATTCAGGCACACGTTGCAAACTGTTCTTTCTCTCCTTAGAGCTGTAATGAATATTTTGATTTTCTTCATTGAATGATAATATGGATATAATATTGCAGCACAATTTTAGCATGAGTGCAGTGATTTTGATGCAACAGTGTTTTTCATATTAGCATTATATTGTTTGTATGAACTCAGAAATTTGATTATGTATCTTTCATTCTGATAATGACCTTTAGAATTTCAAACCTTAAGCCAATTCTAGATTTTTGGGGGTGGAGTAGGTAGGTTGTTTTGTTTTATGATCAGTGCAAGAACTCTTTAAATCTGAAAGTGTATCTCCTTTCCTGACTAGAATAATTCGACTTGACTTAAAACCCTCTCTGGATATTTTAGAAGTTACCTAAGCATATTGGGGTATCTTTTTGTGACTAGATCAGTCTTCTAGGAAATGATAAGGATCCTGGCAGTAGCAAATGATTCTTCGGGCTTCGGGTGTTCTGTTAATCTCTGGGGATTTGAAAAGATTGTTAATTGTCCTAGGGCTAACACTAGAGTAACCGAAGCTGTGTATAGTAGCTACAGACTGATTCTTAATAGATAGTGTTTTCTTTTGTAAGTCAGTCCTAAGCCAGAAACCTTGGGAGACTCATCTTTTTTTTTTCTTATTTGCCCTTTTGTGTATGTATATATTCCAAGTGCAGCAATGTGCATGCATGCTCATAGGTAAAATATCTTTAAAAATGAGACATGTATTCAACTCTTTTGTTTAGATCAGGCTATGAAAATATGTCACTTAGCGCTAGGATTGTTTCAAGGTTCTTGCTATGTATCCCATATAGAATAAAGGTTTATTTCTGTATGTTTTTATGTGCAGTTTTGTACTTTAATGTGTTTTTAATTAGTTGTTCTGGGAGGTGGGGTGGGAATAGTGGGTATTTTTCTTGGGCCTGGTCACTCCTCCTGGTGGTTCTTGGGCGACAGTGCAGTGCTGGCAATGGAACCTCTGGCTCCCCACATTTGGAACAATGTGCTTTAGTCGTTGAGCCATCTTATCTTTCCAGCTTATAACAAAAGTGTATTTATTATGTGTTTGTAACTAAAATGAAAGTGAGTTAGTATCAATTAATATTTTCAGAAGTGGATATAAGAGTAACTTGGTATTTTGTAACAAAACTGGATATTAATTTTTTAAAAATTCTTGTGCAGATCACTGGCATAGTGAAATATATAAGAACATAGGCTTTGATGTCAATTTGTCTTGGTTTAAATTTACTAATTATGATGTTAAATGTAATAGACTTTTAGAAATATTATGTATCTATTTGATTTTCTGTTCCTTATGGACTTATTTGCTGCTTACATACTTTGGTTATATTGCTTGCTGCAGATCATTTTAATTTATTTTTGTGCTAATTTATTTTTTCCCTTACCATACTTTTGTTATTGTTGCACCAGAATACACACAGACTTGGCTATAGTGATTGCATACATGGTTTTGGTGAATAAGAGCATAGGCACACACTTGCTGTGCTTGCACAACTGTTAGAGTGCACTAGGGATTGTATATTTGATTGTAGCACCCAAGATTACACCCAGCAGAGCCAAGGAGCTCACTGAGTGGTGACATGGGATGGTGCTGGGATTGAACTTTTCATGTGTGCAAGATTCATTGCCATTCTATTACATCCTTGGGCATATATTTTTGTTTGCTTGTTTGGGGCCACACCAGGTAATGCTCAGAAATTACTCTTGACTCACACTCAGGAATTATTCCTGGCAATGCAGAGGACCAAATGGGACAACAGGGATTGAACCCTAGTCAACTTTATGTAACACAAGCTCTTTAACCTAGCTGCTGTAGTATTGCTCCAGCACCAGGCACATCTTAATAGTCAAATTTGTCAGCCTGTGCATTTCTTGTGCTGAATATTTTTGTGTCATGACTATAAAATATAGTTTATATTCTTGTTTTGGCTTAAGAAATGAAATAATTATGTAGTTTTAGTCTCTAAATTTCTAACTGGTTGTTGTAATGTTTAAATATTGAATATTTAATGTTTAAATGTTGAATATATTTTCTTTTTAATTCTTAAAATTTCTTTATTGGTAGTGCTACAATTAGTTTATATCATCAAGGTGGAGTTTTTTTTTGTTTTGTTTTGTTTGGTTTTTGGTTTTTGGGTCACACCCAGTGACGCTCAGGGGTTACTCCTGGCTATTAGCTCAGAAGTCGCTCCTGGCAGGCATGGGGACCATATGGGGAACCGGGGGATCGAACCGCGGTCCGTCCTAGGTTAGCACAGGCACCTTATCTCCAGTGCCACCGCCCGCCCCCCCTTTTTTTTTGTAATTTATATTTAGGTTTTGATTTTTGGGCCACACCTGATTGCTTAGTGCTTATTCCTGACTCAATGCTCAGGATCACTTCTAGAAGTTCTAGGGACAGGAAAATAACACATCATATATGGTGCTAGATACTTAGCCAAATTGACCTGCTTTTAAGCCAAGCACTTTATACCCTGCTATTTGCTCTCTCTTGGTCCCAAGTTGTTCTTTTATTTATTTTTTTTTTTTGTTTGTGCTTATAACTATACCATCTTGGTTTCCTCTTTTAAGGCAATACATGAAAGTACTAATGTATAATTCAGCTCAAAAAAAAAAAAGACATTTGGCCTGAGTGGTAGCCCAGTAGTAGGGCATTTACCTTGCACGCAGCTGATCCAGGACGAATACGGGTTTGATTCTCAGCATCAAGTGATTTCCGAGCACAGATCCAGGAGTAATGTCTGACCGCCATTGGGTGTGGTCCCCCAAAATGAAACAAAACAAAAAATAAATTTATTTAGAGTCATGAACAAATATTTAGCAATAAATAGCAGGGGTGTCAATTCCCCCCCCTCCAAAAAAAAAACCCCCACCAACCCCACATTAAAACTTTTTGAGAAGCTTCTTTACACTTTCCACAGAACCTGAAACTAAAATAACCTGCTATACAATTAGTCACATATATACAGTCCTCTAGTATTTCATTTGGCCACACCCAGTAATGCTCAGGGTTAACTCTTGGTGTTGCTCAGGGAACTGAATGCATTGCCAGAGTTAGGACCCTGGTTGGCTTTGTGCAGGGAAAACACCTTACCTCTTGTACTATATATCTCTGGCCCAGACCTTGAGATTTTTGCTCATATACATGTATATTGTCTAAAGTGTGTCGCATTTGTAGCAACTCTGTCCTGCCACCACTGTGCTTTACTAAATTCACAAATCTGTTGTAACCTGTAGCTTTCTTGTCAGTTTTTTGGCACTCCTGCTAAACTTTGTTTCCTGGCAATTAAGATCTTATGCAAATACTGCAACTACTGTTACTACTGAAATCAACATAGCCACCTGGGTTTTGTGGTTTTGCAAAATATTGGCCCCATTATTGTAGGGGCTTGAGCTTTGTCCTCCAGTTTTCTCCTTCCTGGGTCCAAAATTTAAAGGCTGATTGTTGTTGTTGTGTTGGGCCATACTTGACTGTGTTCAGGGGTTATTCCTGGTGGGAAGACAGTTTGAACTGGAGGCTACTCCATGTAAGCTTAGCTCTTAAATGTCTGTACTATCTTCTTACCCCTACTGCACTGTTCCAAAGAAAACAAAAAACAAAAAACCTGTTCTATTGTTTTTACTGTTGTGGGATCCACTCCTGGTAATCTTGATTGATTGATTGGTTTTGGGGCCACATCTACTGGAGCTCAGGGATTCATTAATTGAGGGAGTAATTGACATCTTTCTGTCAATAAATGTCTAGAAGACGCTGAGTTTTTATTTTAGTTGTATTTGTTCTTTAGTTAGTATAGTATTCTTTAACCTTTTTATACTTAGAGATTGCTTTTTTTGCATAGTGGTCCATAGATTGGTATTGTAACCGAAGTGGTAGACCAGTGGTTTTCAACTTTTCTGCATCTGCCTACCAGCAGTTGAAGAATTCTGCTATAGTGGATTTATAATTTTTTGTCACATTCATGTTTTCATTAGCATGTATATTTCCTGTTATTCTAAGAAATTGGGGTGAGACTTTTTATTTTTGGGTCACACCCAGCAGCGCTCAGGGGTTACTCCTAGCTCTGCGCTCAGAAGTCATTCCTGGCAGGCTGGGGGACCATTTGGGATGCTGGGAATCAAATCGGTCTCTGTCCAGTGTTGACCACATGCAAGGCAAATGCCCTAGTACTGTGTTATTGATTCGGCCCAAGACGTTTTTGTTTTTGTTTTTGTTTCTAAGAACTTGAAAGTGGGGTTGAAGCAGTAGGGTGTATGCTTTTGCACATGCTAACCTAGGATGGACTGCGGTTTGATCACCTGGCATCCCATATGGTCCCCCAAGCCAGGAGCGATTTCTGAGCACATAGCCAGGAATAAATAACCCCTTAGCATCACCAGATGTGGCCCAAAAACCGAAAAGAAAAAAAAAAAAAGAACTTAAAAGTAAGATTTCTCTTCTATAAATAAGGGTGCTCATTAGTTTTATTCTTTTCTGAATACTTAAAGGAGATGGTTGGTGGGTGGATTTTTGTTGCTTTTGTCTCCCAAACATTGCACAGGAGGTCTATGACCCTACAGACAATTCTATGAACAGCCTCACATGCTTGGATCCCGCAGTTCTAGATACCTGGCCAGCCACCCTGGGTGGGAGCCTTTAGAACCACACCCATCAAACTTGTGGGGTGGGAATCATGGTGTTCTAATCAAATCTAGGCCATCCCCTATGTTGATTAGTATTCTAATGAAACTATAAAAGGATTTCCAGTAGTTATTAAGATATTTGACTATATGCTTGGACTTTCTAGTTATAATTATAGAAGCCTTGGTAATTTTTTATTTTAAATGGAATATATTCATTTTATTGGTTTTATATAATTTAATGTGCATATTAACAAGTCTACTAACCTAGTCCCCTTTTCTCTCGTTTTTTGGGGAAGAGGTGCTCAGGGCTTATTCCTACCTCTGTGCACAGGGATCACGATCACCCCTGACTGGTCTTGGGAGACCATATGGGTAGCTGGGAACAAACCCACCTCAACTGTGGGCAAGGCAAGTGTCCTGTTTGCTGAGCTTTCTCTCTGGTCCCAGACTTGTCCTTTAAACTAAAAAACTCCTTATTGTGTGAGTTTTTTTAGGGTTCCAACATTAGGATAGCTTCCTAATTAATATTCAGTAGGGGAGTAAGGAATTTTTATTGCTGCCTGGGAGCTTTTATTTAATCATACTGTACTTATTATCTGTAGTATTGTTTAATTGTGTTAGTTTTTATAAGTGTCCAACATTAGGATAGCATCCTAATTAATTTAATATTCAGTAAGGGAATAGGAATTTTTATTGCTGCCTGGGAGCTTTTATTAAATCATACTATACTTGGTATCTTTAGTATTGTTTAATTGTGGGCATGAGAAGCAGAAAGAGAAAACTTGCTAAACTCTTGTCAGAGAAGCAAAATGCTTTGGTTTGACTTAAATAGAAATTGCTCACTTTTATTACTACTTTGCACCTTAATAATTGTCTCTTGAAAATGCCTTTAGTGATAGGAAGATTGGCATCTATTCTTGAACTGTGTGGTTCTTTAATTCTTTTTTAAATTTAACTCTGAAAAAATTATACATTGTTTTCTTGAGCTACTTAATTATACAGAAATAATTACCAAAATTATTGAGTTATTTTGCTCCTTATTTATTGCAATAGTAAACTCTGCATAAGTAATTTATACACATAATACTTGCTACCAAATAGATATTTGCCACTGTTTACATCTTAGAGTTTGGAAATTAATGTTTTATCAACCTGATCTACCCTTCCTTGTAATATATTTACAGTATTTTCCGGTGTATAAGACCTTTGAAACAAAAAAAAAAGTCAACTGAAAATTGGGAGTCGTCTTATACACCCAGTATATCCCGAAAAATGTTTCATTATGCCGCTAAATGAAAATTGACTGAATATTGCCACAAAACGAATTTTCCAACTCGATCCTGCACCAATCACTGCAAGGCTGCTCGGACCGCCTCTCTAAATCTGCCAATCCAAGCAGGCTTTTGATGCATGCAAATTAGACAAAATTCTGGACCCGAATCTACACTGTAAAAAGCCTACTCCAATTGGCCAGAGTCAGAGAGGAAGTCTGTTACATAGACTATTACATATACATACTATAACCTTTGACCCTTTGCTTGTTGTGATTGGCTCACTGTGGTACATACAGTTGCAGCACAGGAACGTTCTGTCTGATACAGCGAATATAGGCCTAAGCCTATGTTTTTTTGTTTTTTGTTTTTTTGGTTTTTGGGCCACACCCAATGACGCTCAGGGGTTACTCCTGGCTATGTGCTCAGAAGTCGCCCCTGGCAGGCACAGGGGACCATATGGGAACCGGGGAATCGAACCGTGGCGCGGTAAGGCAGGCACCTTACCTGCAGCGCCACCGCCCGGCCCCTAAGCCTATGTTTTAACTGCAAAATTAGGGGGTCATCTTAAACGCCGGAAAATACAGTAATAAAGTTTGATTAAAAAGTATATTCCGGGGGCCCGGGAGATAGCATGGAGGTAAGACGTTTGCCTTTCATGCAAAAGGTCATCGGTTCGAATCCCGGTTCCCCATATGGTCCCCCGTGCCTGCCAGGAGCAATTTCTGAGCACGGAGCCAGGAGTAACCCCTGAGTACTGCCGGGTGTGACCCAAAAACCAAAAAAAAAAAAAAAAAAGTATATTCCTCATATTCAATGGATCTTTATCACTGGAGGTAACTTAATCTAATCTAGATTACTATTACTTCTTAATAAAAGAGAGAACTATTGATCCTTAGGGGAAGCAAAACTCTAGAGCTAACTTGGTTTTATTAACTCCATATAAGGGAGATGGAAAAAAAAATGTCCAGGAACCAGAGTAATAATACAAAGAGTAGAGCTCTTGCCTTATATAGGGCCAACCAGAATTCAATTTCTTGCATCCTTCCTCACCCTCTCCTTCCCCAGCCCACTTGAGTGCAAAGTATAGAATTTTTAGAATAGACCTATTTTTGCTTGTGCCAAATATTTGTTTTCTTTTTTTTGTGTCTCCTTTCAATTGTTATTTTTTTCTCTCAACTTATTTCATATAAATGTGATATATATTATATGTATATAATATATACTAAGCTACATTAAAGTTTACATCATGTAAACTGTGATTATATATTATATTATAAACTTATATGTGAAAGTCACTTCACATATATTGTAATTGTTGGATTAGTATTTTTCACATTAGATAGTACCTATTTATTTTTATGCTTATTAGTACCTTCAAATATATATGATACTATTGTATAGTCCTGTACTTTGGCTCAAGAATTTCATTTTGTAACTGGAAGCTTTCTCAAAGCTTGATAGGCATTACATGAAAAGAAGTTATAGATTCACCTAATTGAGGAAACTTTGAATCAGTAAATCCTTTACCCACCCCTCTTCCAGCATGTAAAGATAGTCTTGCATTTTGCCATACCTGGTGGTTACTTGAGGCACCTTGTACTGGGGATTGATCTCAGGACTTCTAAATGCAGAGCATCTGAGCCCCATCCCCTGCTCTGAACATTTTTTGATCTTAGAAAGGATAGCATTATGACTTAGGAAAGTGCTTAGGTGATAGAGCATGTTCCTAACATATGTGGAGCCCTCAGTTTGATTCCTGGTATCATGTGCCTTTTCTACCAACAGCCTTGGGTGTGGCCCTGGTATCCTCTGAGCAGTACACAGCTGGTCTGAGCATCACAGGAGTGGCCCCAGGCTCTTTGCACAATTAACAGGGACTCTTTTTTTTTTTTT
>PVKC010008030.1:0-28697 GCA_004027635.1 Crocidura indochinensis | reverse complement strand
GACAAATTGAGGCCAGGGTAATAAATCTATAATTAATGACTTGAAGAATTACAGCTGTATTTTATTTAATAGATAAATGAAAGGCTAACCTTTACAAAGAGAAATTCTCCAAATTTACAAAGGAAGAAGTACTTAGGTATAGAACTATTAAAATTATTAATTGGTATGAATTTCAGAAACTATAGACAGAAATACATAAGGAAATATAAATATATAAGTAATTTGATACAACTAATATGTATCTTCTACTTAAAATACCATTTCTATCAAATAAATTTGTACTTTTTTGTTTGTTGTTGGGACACATCTTTTTATTATCAGGGCATACTGTTGTCTCTGTGCTCAATAATTCAATAATAACTACTGGCCTGGCACTTCGGGGCCATGTTTCTTGCCCTGTCATAAAACTCCATTTTAGCTGCTTCTAAGAAAGCATCTTGTTAAATGTATGAACACTCTGACTGAAGTATAAACTTTTGATATTAAATTTCAATGTTTATTCATCACAGTGTCTACAAATAAAATAATACTTTGAATTAGGAAATATTATCCTGTTTAATTTCATATTTCACTGGAAAGAAGAATGTAATTAAAATTCAAAATTATCTCTCTAGGTGCTAGAACAGTGGTGCAAGCGGTAAGGCATCTGCCTTGTCCGTGCTAGCCTAGGATAGCCCACGGTTCAATCCCCCAGCATCCCATAGTCAGGATTCACCCCTGAAAGCTATCAGGTGTGAACAAAAACCTGAGAATCACCGGGTTGACCGAAAACCAAAAAAAAAAAAAAATTGTATCTCTAACTTATATGATTAATTTTAATTTATAATTAATTAAATTACTTTTCCTTTACTTTTCTTTGTCCAAATTTTATAGTCATAAACCTTGAAATCTGAAGCTGCTTCTTTCTAATTCTTGCACTGTTAGAGGAAAAAACATGACAAAATTGGCAAAAATATTTTATTTAATTAAAATAAAGTGTTGCATTGTTAAAGTAAAAACATTAAATAATTAAGAAAATAATTAAGAACTATGTATATATTTGTATGTATAAATATATGTAATACATAATCCTTTATGTTTATTGGCATTGTGTAATTTATATAAGTTAAGGTCATAATATAGTTATCATAATTATATTATAAATTAATTTACCATTTTATTATTTATTTTAAAATTTTTGATAAAATTTTCATAAAATCATGGCAATATATGTGTAATAGGAAAGCATTAACTAAAACAACAAAAATGTGCTTCAAATTAATTTTCTACTGTGCCATTATTTTTTCAATTTAAAGTCAAAATCATTTGCAAATTAGCTATAAGAGATATTTATATAAAAGGATGGGGGATATTTCAACACACTATTATTCATATTTTAAACAAAACAATAACATTAAGTAATCTGTTTCTATGCTCTTTTGGAATTAGAACACTATTGTTTGTTACAAAAAGAATTTCTTCACTAATAAGAATGTTATATATTGTTACATTTTAATGTGACAGATTTTTATTTTCATTGGATTATTGAGAACGTAAAATGTGCTACTCTGAATGAGGAACTGATATTTATATATTGGTGTTGGACTACATCAGGGCTTGCTCTTAACAATTTGGTCATGGATCACTTCTGGCCATGGTTGGGGGACTGTGTGGAATGCCAGTGATTGAACTTGGATCTGCCATGTATAAACAAGCATCTTATCTGACTCTCTGGTCATGAGAAACTAATTTTCATTCTATTAACTATGTATCTGAATTGAGTGATTGAAATATGAAACTTGAACCTTCTATCAAATGAAATCAACACTCTCTTTTTTCTTTGTGTATAGCATCAAGAATTGGTCTTTGTAGTAACAGTGAAAAGAAGGAAAAACAGAAACATTATATATGTATTCATATCACTCAAAATTTTGTTAATATATTTTTATTTTAACCTATATAAAATATTCCTATAGAAAACAACCTAACCATCCTTGCCTGGCTTCTTTAGAAAAAAAACTTGATATAAAAATATGAAATGGAATCAATCAGTTATTTGGGATCCTGAGAAATCTCAAAAACTTCATTTGAAAATTGTTAGCTTTATTCTGAATCCAAAAGTGAAATAAATAAGGAAGGTGATTACTCCTGGCTGTGTGCTCAGAAACCGTTTCTGGCTTGGAGGACCACATGGGACATAGGGGTATCGAATCTTGGTCGGTCCTAGGCTAGCGCACTCTAGTATTTATCCACTCCGACTCCACATTATTTCATTTTAAGGATCAAGGATTAAGAAGGCGATATTAATTAGCACAAATGAGTCAAGAAGAGGCAAAATTATTCATTTTACACATGGGTGTCTTTCAGCTGGTCTTGGATTCACTCTCAGTGATGCCCTTCATGCACTTACATGTAGGAGATTAAAATCATACACTCATGTGCATGACATTTGAGTTTTCTTTCCTTGATTTTATTTTATTTTTTTTAGTCCACACCCATGGCACTCGAGAATCAGAATTAGCAGGCTCATGGTCTATATGAAATGCCAGAGATAGAACTTGAGTTGGCCCTTGCCAACTACCTACTATGTAATCTCTTCGGTCCCTCTCTCCTTACTTTTGACAATTTTCTTTTTTTTTGTGTGTGTGTGTGCTTTTTCGGTCACACCTGGCAGTGCTCAGGGGTTACTCCTGCCTCCATGCTCAGAAATTGCTCCTGACTGGCACGGGGGACCATATGGGGCACTGGGATTCGAACCGATGACCTTTTGCATGAAAGGCAAATGCGTTACTTCCATGCTATCTCCTGGGCCCCTTGACAATTTTATTTTCTTTTTTTTTTCGGCCACACCCGTTTGATGCTCAGGGGTTACTACTGGGCTAAGAGCTCAGAAATTGCCCCTGGCTTGGGGGGACCATATGGAACGCTGGGGGATCAAACCATGGTCCTTCCTTGGCTAGCTTTTGCAAGGCAGACACCTTACTTCTAGCGTCACTTCACCGGCCCCATTTTTCTTTACTTGACTTTTTATTTGCCCTCTTCATCCCTCAAATTGATTATGAAGCTCACAGGCATGAGAGGGAACAATTATTATATTTATTTTGAAAATGAGATCTGAATCTCATCCAGAATTACTCTCATAGAAATACCCCTGTAATTGTTAATCAACAAGTAGGACTTTTGGTGAGCCAAGGCAGGGGAGAGTAAGTGCAGGAAAATTTTCATCAGGGGTGGGGAGTGAGAGGTAAACTATTAATATTGGTGGCTGGAAATGTTCACTGGTGAAGGTTGTTGTACATTGTATGACTGTAAATCTATTATGAACAACTTTATCTGTGGAAAAAAAAAAAACCCTGTAGTATGAACAACCTTGTAACCATGGTGTTTAAATAAAAAAAGCGTATAAGAATTAACTTTGGGAAGAGAGAAGAAAGTGAAATTAAGGTTTGATAAACAATGTAATGAACATAAGATGTAAAATTTTAAAGAGTATGATTTTATTGGCACTAAATGTAAAATTAAGTGATTTTATTTGTCTTACTCTTTTGTTTGTTGTCCGAGTTTGTACTGAGAAATTTTAATCAATCAGACCATTTTTTGCTGCCAAATCTTTATATAAGGAATTAATAGAATAAGAAAAGATAAAATGTACATTAAATGTTATTTCCAGACAGAAAAATTTATCTATTCTTGTAAGTTTGGTAGAAGTCAATGTATAGATGGAAGAGAAAAAGGCAGAACATTTTTATAGAAATAGAGAATTAGAAATTGAGATTTGATGGGGCCGGGCGGTGACGCTGGAGGTAAGGTTCCTGCCTTGCCTGCGCTAACCTAGGATGGACCACGATTTAATCCCCCGGTTCCCCATATGGTCCCCCGTGCCTGCCAGGAGCGACTTCTGAGTGAATAGCCAGGAGTAACCCCTGAGCGTCACTGGGTGTGGCCCAAAAAAACAAAACAAAACAAAATTGAGATTTGAGAATCTATTGAAAAGTATTTTGTAACCAAAAGAAATTGTACCTTCATTACATATTGGAGTTTTGCAACTATACACACAAATAAATATTCAATTAAGGAGAGGTCTGGTTATTATTTTCCTCACTGGGAGGGATGGTGGTTTCCCATAACGAAAAATAGTGCTAGCGTGCCAACTGATTACCTGACACTTCAGTTAAATTTTAATGCTACTAACATAGAGACAGCTTTCACAAAATCAGGTCTCAGTTCAACGGGATATCATTCATACCTCTCTTCAAATGTTTAGTTATAAACCAGAATGTCATCTTGGTTCTCACCAACCAACTATATATTGGAGTTTCCAAGGAACATTTCATAGGTTTCCATTAATCTGAGTGGTTTTGAATGGCCATTTAAACGGCTTTAATTATTAATAAGCACATTTGCTTTTGATGCTCTTGTTTTCTTGAACTCCAAATTCAGTGTTTACCCTCAAATTCAGTAGGTTAACCTCAGCTCAGTGCTCATAAACTGCTCAGAAAGTTGTTCAAAAGTTAGTGGCCAGGAGACCATTCTGTGCAAGAGATTACACATAGTTCCTTGACCAAGACATTATGGAGTTAGCTAAAAGATTCGAATCAAAGATATGATCAGGGGGCCAGGTGGTGGTGCTGGAGGTTAGGTGCCTGTCTTTCCTGAGCTAGCCTAGGACAGTCTGCGGTTCGATCCCCCGGTTCCCATATGGTCCCCCAGGCATGGAGCCACTTCTGAGTGCATAGCCAGGAGTAACCCCTGAGCGCTGCTGGGTGTGGCCCAAAAACCAAAAAATAAAAAAATAAAAAAAACATATGATCAAACATCAGGATTAATTTCTTGGGTCATCTTTTAAGAGTAATCTTAATATTGTTCACTTAAGTTAGCAAATTATATACAGAAAAATAACCTTTATAATTGACATCTATTTTTCCCCAAGCTCATCAGTAGCTAGATCTTAATGAAAATAATTATTTGCTAACTCGTTCCTGCTTACTGGAAATTGAGGGAATGATTTTTGTTTTGTCTATTGGAAGAGACTTCTATCTACTAGAAGACTCTGCAATCAGGAATCTCTTCTACTGATGCTCAGGGGACAATATGGATTGCTGGGGATTGAACCTGGGTTGGAAGTGTGCAAAGCAAACAACCCACCCGCTGTGCTATCACACAGGACCACCAATTGATTACTTGAAATTATAAATTATTCATGTTTAGTCAGCTAATATGTTGAAGAGTTTAGAATTTAGAATTATTTCTTCTCTCTTAAAATCTATTGTTGTTTCTGCTCCATTACATTAACTTTCTATGTAAAAATATGGTTATGCCTAGAGGCCTGGCTTTCTTTTCTCTTTGTAGTTTCTTCTCAGCTGTCAACTGTAGCACATTAGTTATATAATATTGTGATTAATTTTGTTTTGAAGGAAATTTTCTTCAAGGATCTGCATAGTTGTTTGAGCAGATGCTCTAATATCTAAAAATGACTGCTAAACTTACTGAGAAGACTGAAAACTTTCTGTTTATATTAAAGAAGGAAAAATCTAATTCCTAAAAAAGTTGTAAGTGAAAACTCTAATTTTTGTCCCCCACACATCAATAGCTGAAATTTATTTCAACTTTATTTCGAATTAGTTGAAATTTATTATTTTGGGGTTCACATTCTTTATAGTCTGAAGAGGTCACAACTGTCTACATGAAGATGAAATGTAGAAATGTATGTTGGGAGCATATATATGCTCATGCATTATCGATAACCTTTTTATATGAGTTATGTAAAATATCTAGATAGAGATAGTAAATGAAAAATAAAAGGTATCTATATTTTCTTTGATTTTAATGTAAAATATATTAGTCTGTATTTTGAATTTAGTTAGATGATTTCCCATAGACAAATTAGCATTTTTCTAAAGATAGTTTCTCAAAAAGGCCTGAAATACATAATAGGCTTCACAGGGGAAGAAAAATAGTAAGTTTCTAGATTTGGGAAGCTACTGTCTTACATCGACTTCGAGTCTTTACTTAATCCAAGGCATAATAATGTACAAAAGGCTTAAAAAGAGAAGATAAAGAGAAATTCTCACCATTGTTTGAACATATTCAATGTTTTGTTTTTTATTTTTATTTATTTATTTTTTTGTTTTTTAGGGGGCACACCTGGTGTTTCTCTGGAGATCTGCATTCAAAAATCGCTTCTGGCTTTAGAGGACCATATAGGTTTTCTGGGTGATCGAAACTGCGGTCTGTCCTAGGTCGGCTGTGTGCAATGCCAACACCCTACAGATGTGTCACTGCTCCAACCCCATATTCATTTTTTTAATATAATATCATCAGGTAAATGATTTGTCTTATTTATTTACTTTTTTGTTTGTTTTGGAGCAGCAACTGGTTGTGTTCAGGGTTTATCTGGCTCTTCTCTCAGGGATCACTCTGTTTTTGTTTTTGTTTATGTTTTTGGGACACACCCATTTGGTGTTCAGGGGTTACTCCTGGCTAAGCACTCAGAAATTGCCCCTGGCTTGGGGGGACAATATGGGACTCTGGGAAATCGAACCGTGATCTTTCCTTGGCTAGCGCTTACAAGGCAGACACCTTACCTCTAGTGCCACCTCACAGGCCCCAACATTGCTAGTCTTCTTTTTTTGGGGGGAGGGGTCACTCTTAAGAGACACTGAGGATTAACCCCTAGTTTGCTGCATTCAAGTCAAGTGTCCAACCCTTTATTTTTTATTCCTGTCTCTTCTTACTTATTTACATAAAAATTTTCTCCTCATTAAATGCAATGTATCTATTTTAGCCCTAGTGTAGTAAATTGATTCTTCTATTATGTTTGAGTTTTATGCATAATTCATCTGTGATTTTAAAAGTTTTCAAATTAATATATTTGAAGTTAGGAATGTAAGAATAGCAAAAAAATTTTTATGTTAAATAATAGGCATTTCATGTTCTATTTATATTCATTTACAAATTAAAAAAGAAAAATGACAATCATGAACTTTCTATAGTACTATAACTTTGAATTAGGAAAAACTTAAAATGTATGATTCCCCAAAGCCCAATAACATGCTAAATTTAATTACAATACTTTAAATTTATTCAAAATAATCCAGAATGTAAGATTACATACTTAATATATTTATTACAAAGAATTTACCTAATTTTGTATGTTTGTTTGGTTGTTTGGTTTGGGGGAAAACCTAGCTGTGCTCAGGGGTTACTCTGGCTCTAATCTCAGCTATAGCTCCTTGCAGTCTTGGAAAACAAGATGGGATGCCAGGAATCAAACCTGGATTCGTCAGTGGTCATCTGTGTGCATGACAAATGCCGTAAAGCTGTGATATCTCTCTGGCTCCTTGCAAGGCAAACACTCTTATTCTGTTCTATCACTTCAGTCCCAATTATACCCAATATTTATCAAATATTAAATTTGACATGTGCTTAATATCTTTGAATGCTATATTTAACATCAATATAGTAGAGGAATATTTACTGACGGCATTTAATCTATTCGTTTGATTTGGGGCCATATTTGATAGATATCAGGTTTTTCTTCCAGTTCTGTGATCAGGTATCACACCAGTTGGCATTTGGAAGACCACACATGGTGCCTGAAATCCAATTCAGAACTGCAACATGTAAGATCCTACACACCTTTACTGTTTCTCTTGCCTCTCAAATGCTTTCTGGCATTAGTTGTTACAGGTAATAAATGCGTTTGCACCTTATACATTTAGTGTAATAAATAGCACCATTATAAATATCAATATATATTATCTCTGTATTATGTTTAGTGTAATAGCACATTATAAATCTCAATATATATTATATTGTCATTATAATTAAAAGTGAAATTTAAAGAAAAATGTGTGAATTTTTTTGATTCTATATCCATAAGCATTAGTATAATTTATTCACATACTTATTAAATCCACATTGATAAAAGAATTGAATACTAAACAAAGCAGCTTAAATGTTTATCTCCATGAAAATAATGCATAATGAAAATAATGAATTATACAGAATATTTAAAAATTATGTATATTGCAAGTTTAATAGATAACAATTTTAAGATGGCGTGTTTAGATTTTAGATGCAATTATTTACTTAGGCATCAATATAAAGTTCCTCCGTACTATAGTCATGGAAAAAGTTAACATGCAGTAGAAATACTTGTGCCATGTCTTTGGTGACATGCAGTAGTAAAAATACTTATGCCAGATGAATATCTTGCACTAGAGATTCAGAGACTTGAGACAGGAGAATATTAACTAGTGACTATTAAGAATATTAAGTTTTATGAACGACAATGAATAAAGGAAAAGAGTATAAGCCTTAGGCAGAAAATAAATAGGATGCTAAGCCTAACAGGACTTGGTGACTCTATGAAACAATCTCTATTTTATATCAACAAAATTCTGAAAAAATAGAGCTGTTTTACTTAATATTATCTTCCTATTATTTTCTTTCTGTCTACCTTGTGAATGATAACTGCATAGAGGTGGTTGAAAGAAAACAGCTGTAAAGCTATGGCTATAATTCAGAGAAGAATAATGAAGATTGAGGAAATAATGACATTTAGCATCATAATTTTGCTTAAAGAATGTGATTGAGAACCACATTCCATAACCTCTGCCATATCAGCTCTTTGGCCAGTTCCGTAGGCTCACTCTATTTGTGGTAGAGATGCCAGACAGCAGCAAAAATTCATGGGCACATTGGCCTCACAGCTAACAACTCTGGAGTGCTGATTACTGACCAAGACCCAATCCCTCTAAAGTCCTGGCAGTCACTTATGACTCACAATCACCAACATGCTAACAGCCCAACTTCAGTGCTCTATCCAATGCTACAGAGACACCTAACCAAAAAAAACAAACAAAAAAACCTCCAGGGATGTCAAAGTTTAGCTGAAAATTCTGGAGTCTTTCTGTGAACAAGAGTAGGTTACCCTATATCTCATCCAAGTAATTTAAATAACATCCACAGTATTTAAATAATGTACTTATTTTAAAATATTATTTTAAGTAATATATTATTATATATAACATAACATATAATATTCTACATTATATATAGAATTTATATTATTTTAAATAATAATTGACATTATATTATAACATAATTTTATATTATATATTAATATAATACATTATTTAAATATTATTTTAATGTACTTATTTTTAATATCATATATTCAAATCATTTTATTGTGTCTCATTTAAGTTTTTTTTTCATATTCAAGTATTTGTATTTTTGCTCTACATTGACTGTTTTTCTTTCTCAGTGTGCTGTGCAGATGTGTTCTACAGTCTATATCAAACAAGTGATTTGCAGGCAGGAACAGCTGTAATAAATTGATCTAAGATTTTTATTTCTAGAATACTACTATGTCTGCAGAAACAATTGTGAATGAAATATAGTACAAATAAATTCGACAAGAACAAGTGAAAACAATGACTTGCATGGTGTATTCATGTTCTAGATATATTATATTGTATATATTATAATATATATTCATGTTCTAGATATTTTATAACAAATTACCGTAAACATAGAACCTTAAAAAACAGTCATTTTACTTTCAATTAAAGGATAGAAGTCTGAAATTAGGCTGTGAACTTTCTGGCTTCTGGGAGTTCAAAGTTTGTGGAAATACTGATTAGTGGTTATATTTTCTAATGTCTATTATATACTCACATAGACTTCTCTGTCCCTTTTTTTTATCCTGTGGAATAATTGGAGTGCCTACTATATATCCAAGTTGCTTAATCTCTTGTTCTTTAACCAATTATACTTCTATATTCTATTACACATCAGCATACAGTACATTTATGATTTATTCTAAAATATAATAAAAAGTTTATTATTAAGAAATAGCAAAGAGCAGACAGTTATTATTTACTCTAGATCAGGTATTTTAGTAGGATAAATACATAACACCTTAATAGAAATGAGATGATAATGAGAAACTACCATTTTAATGGTTTCACTATGATGCAAAGTTGAAAATAACTGGCAAATAATGATCCAATGCTGAATGCTTCTTGCCCACTGGGCTGTAATTTTAGCATCATTTATTCCAAGCTACAAGTTCCCTTGCCATGTATTTATTTTCTTAGAAATTATGTTGATATAATTTTCAACCTATTTTAGTTTGCCAAGTTGATTGGATTAGAAGTATCAGAGTAGAGTCTTTAAATTGGGTGCAAGCAAATAAATTGCATAAATATAATTTTTTGAAATTCAAGTAGGCATTATCTCAGTGCTTTAAAAATAAACATAATGTGGTCGGTACAAGTAAAAGTGTAATACAATTCCATATAATACTGAAAGACTGTATTGTAATATTTAATTTTGAGATTCATTTATATAGTATGATAATTTATGATTGGTTATATAAAATATTTTTATATTTTCCCCTTTCTCAAAATACAACTATAATGATGATTGATAGATAAACATATAATCATAAAATATCTGAGAACAGCCAGTGATGGTGTGATTATGGTTAAAAAAGTAAAAGAAACTATCATCCTCTGTATGTGGGAATATCTTCTGATTCAATTTCCATGGAAATCTATATGGAAATTTCTCCAAATAAGTAGTATAGAATTCATAAATAGCATAGATCCAATAATACATGTATTTCCAAAATAGAGAAACAGTAATTCAAAAGAATATGTATACACTATTTGTTCATCAATTGCACTTAGAATAATAGTAAATAATAGTCAAAATATGAAAACAATACAAATGAATAACTATAGATTAGTTGAAAATGAAGAGGTTGCATTTTATACAACAGAATATCAAAGAGTACTAGGAAAGAACAAAATTATAAAATTGGAGTAACGTATAAAACAAGAGGATATCGTACTGAATCAAGTCAGTCAGAATGAATGGTACACATACAAAATGACCTTTATCATATGTGAGATTTAAAAATACACAGGAATGTAGCAGCAACGAGCCCAAGGCAACATTATCTGGAATTTATCCACAGAATTGAATTTGTTCAGGAAGTAAAAAAGAGAGAAAATGAGGTTCATTGGGGCTTGATTTGGGTATCCTAGTGAAGGAGTGGTGTTGTAATTATGTACATGACAAATTATCATGAACAGCATTGTAAACCAAAATTTTAAGTTACAAGTTTATAATCTGGGGCCGGAGAGATGACACAAAGGTAGAGTGTTTGCCTTGCATACAGGTGATCCAAGATGGTCTGCGATTCTATTCCCAGCGTCACATATGGACCCCCAAGTTAGGAGTGATTTCTGAGCTCATAGCCAGGAGTAACCCCTGAGTGTCACCAGGTGTGGCCAAAAAATAAAATAAAAAATGTTTATAATCTTTTGTTGTTTTGGATTTGCTCTTTTCATTGTTAGGCCCACAAGAAAGTTTTATATTAAAAGTAAAAAAAAAAGCTATGATAATTGCAGTATTTAATCATGGAGACTTAAGAAAATATAATAATTCTAGAAAAATAAACTACTGGTTCCATGTGCAAATAAACATCTGACATTTCTGACAGATATTTTTGAGAGACACAAATATTGGATTCCACTTGGTCTACAAATAAAATCTTCCTCAGATGATATTTTTTATTCCGCCTTTTAGATTAGACATCAAATATTTTGTCAAAAATTATATCACAAGAGGCTAAAGCAGCTGTTATTTATGCCAAACTAATCTGCGAGGCGACTTTCAGTGTAAGAAGTTCATGTTCAAGGGACATAGGAGGCCTCCCAGTGGCCTGCCTGTCATTGCTGAGGGAAAAAAAAAGATTAGGAAGGCAGCTGCTAAAGGCAAAGCAAGTGCCACTTCCTTGGCTTCTCTGGGTTTTTCATAGTTATTGTGCATCTGACCTATTTAATGCGGGTCACTTAACAAGTATAGCCACGGAGGAGAGTACATATTATCTGATATTCAATTTACCATAAGCAAAATATGAGGGAAAGTATATGAGAGAAGGTCACTGAGAGCTTCAGGCATTTCCCTCTATAGATAAACCTACTATACACAAAAGGAAATATGTGACATGAAATAAAAAGTAGGGATTATAAAACATTATTTTTAAGATGTGTCACTAATGATAACTAATTGCCAAACATTTTTTGATTTAAATGAGTAAAAAAATTCAAGATCAAAGAGATGTAACAATTCCAAAAATGTGTAATAAGGGCTTCTTCATTGCTGTTGCTATATTAACAATATTAAAGCTGGTAAAGCACTTGACTTGCACAGTATTGACCCACGTTCGATCCCTGAACCATATGTGGTCTCCTAATCACTGTCAAGAGTGATCTCTGAGCATAGACCCAATAGGAAGCAGTAAACACTGCCGCCATATCCAAAAAATAAATTTTAGGGAGATGTTAACATGAAAAAACAATATTACTGAAATAAATTTTGACTGTGTCAGGGAAATGTATGTAAATTAAAAACAATTTAATTATAAAGAGAAACAATGACATATTTAATGTAATATTGACATAATTGATACTGAATAAATATCAGAGCTAGAACAATAATACAGCCAGTAAGGGCTGTGTTATCTTGCACTCAGTTGACTGGGTTCTATTTCAAGCATTTATATGGTGCTCCGAGCCTGCCAGGAGTAACCCTTCAGTGCCACTGGGTGTGGCCCAAAAACCCAAATTGAAAATAATACTGAATGGAGCCTGAGAGATAGCACAGCGGTACAGCATTTGCCTTGGACTCTGCTGAACCCAGAGAGATGTAGTTTGAATCCCGGCATCCAATATGGCCCCCCAAGCCTGCCAAGAGTGATTTCTTAGCACAGAGCCAGGAGTAATCCCTGAGCACCTCTTGGTGTGATCCCAAAACAAAAACAAAACCAAAAGATAATACGGACTGAACATGTTTTCTAAAATCCAAAAGAAGGGCCGGAGAGGTGGCAAAGCTGTAGGGGATTTGGTTTGCATGCTGCTGACCTAGGATACACCAAGGTTCAATCCCCTGGCATCCCTATGGTCCCCCGGGGCCAACACCGATTTCTGAGCTCATAGCCAGGAGTAACCCTGAGTGTCATCGGGTGTGGCCTCAAAACAAAACAAAGCAAAAAATTTCAAAAGAAATTCCATAAAAGTGTCACATTAAAAAAAAAAAAAGATGAGGGCTGGAGAATAGTACAGTGGTAGAGCGTTTGCTGAAATTACACACAACCTACCCAGGATGGACCTAGGTTCGATTCCTGGCATATTATAAGGTCCCCCTTGCCTGCCAAAAGCAATTTCTGAGCACAGAGTCAGGAGCAATTCCTGAACACCATTGGGTGTGGCCCCAAAAATAAAACACGAAGAAAAAGAAAAAGGAATACTACAGAAGATATGAAAAATTTTAAACCATATTGACCGTTGCACCATTTTTAGGAGGCCCCAACAGAAAAAAAACATGATGTTAGAAAGAAGACTGTGAATAGAAACAAACAAGTGAATGTATGGAAAATGGTTTAGGACATAAACCTAAAGGTACACTCTGGCAGAGGCAGGATATGTCTGATGTGAACTTTCTTTCTTAATAGAACTCTGATTTTAATGGAAAGGCAGAAGATAAGCAACAACAACCGTTTTAAAACATGCATATTTAATTATGTTTGATAATAAATGTTATGATAAAAATTAAAATAAACCAAGTGGAGACAGACAGTAGATATGGGCAGAGAATTCTGCTCTGGGAATAGGTCAAAACAAGCTTTCTTGGAGATAGAATAACAAATAAATCCAGAGAACTGGAGATGTTATCATGCAAAGTGGACAAAAAAATGAGAGAAAACAAGTGTACTTTGAAGGAAGACAAAGGATAAATTCTGTACAAGTTTATTTTTCTCTTGTAATCTAGACTTTTATATATAATTGTTGGATAAATGTTGAAGAATATACTCTGGAATTAAACAGAGACCTGGTCAGGGCAGATTAATATCTCTTAGAGATAGAAAAGTTTTAAGTTATGGGCTCAGGAGTTATAACTGCTAAAATTTGAATCCTTGAACCAGCTTGTCTGTTTTTTCAAGTCATTAGATTTATCTAGTATTCAATTTCATGATTTGCAAAGTGAGATCAATTTTACATTGAAAATTAAATTAATCAATACATTTGCATTGATTATATATTCCCAGTGCATAATTGTTATTATTATTGCTGCTAAATGATGATTAAGGCATGTGATTAGATGAGACTAGTTTAAACTATAAATAGATCAAACAAAGCAGGCCGAGAGCACTGGAAATCTTATGTGTAGGGGTGGAAAAGAGATAAGTAACTCAATTATCAAAAAACATAGGAGAGTCCAGTGAGGTAGGAGGAATATCAAATGAGTATTGTGAAAGAGAAAATAAAACAGATAAGAAGGAATTGGTCACTGAAAATAGCCTATATTTTGGATAAAATGAGGGAAAAAAGGGTAGGGTGCTTTTCTTGTATGTGACTGACTCCGGTTTAATCCCCAGGTCATAAGGTCTTCCAAGGAACACTAGAAGTTATTCCTAAGTGATAACAGTCAGGAGTAATCTCAGAGCATCATCATCACTGGGGATGCTCCCACAAAACAAACAAAAAGAAGATATACAGTGGGTTATTTCAATGTAATATATTAAACATGTTACATACAAACCATGCATTCAGAGAGGCACACACACACACACACACATACACACACACACCCATCTACTCCTTTAGACAAACAGTTGAGAAATACCAATAAATTTAATGTGTATATGCTTGGGTTATATGAGGAGGATTGGGCAGTTTGATTTACAAAAAATCTCTATTGAGGTTTAGTAGTTTACAAAACAATTAATATTATTGTTTTAAATTTGCAGTTCTGTTCCATGCCCTCCAACATCCTTTTGGGGTTGTTTACCTTCTTTATTTCATTATATTACACATATAAGTGAAAATGCTGAATGTATGCCCCCTTTTATACCCTGGTTCATTTAATGTGATATCCTGCAGCTCCATAATTTTAACACACTGCCAGATTTCATCTTTTCTTATAGCAAAGCAATATGTCACTATAAATATATATATATATGTATATATATATATATATGTATATATATATATATATATATATATATATATCACAGTTTCCTTATCCAGTCCTCTCTTAGTCATTTAGGTTGTTTCTTAACTTTGGTGAATAATACTACAATGAACATAATTATACACACTGCCTTTCAGATAAATGCTTTTGCATTCTTAAGGCATATTCCAGGAATAGTGTTTGTGTTTCAGGGTCCCATGAATAAAAGGTCTATTCTTAGTAATTTTAACTCTCTCCAATCCATTTTCCAAATAATTTGAATAAGGCAATTATATCAACAACATAAAACCAGAGTATCTTTTTCATCATATTTTTCCCAGGACACATTATTTCAGTTTTTTTAAAACACTCTGATTAGTATCAGGTGATAACCCATTCTTGTATTGATTAATAGTTTCCTGATAATCAGTGATTATAAATATTTTTTATGTCTGTGACCATGTTTATATTCTTTGAGGAAGTATCTGTTCAACTCTTCCACCTGCAGTAAGGTAACAATATTCTATTGTTGTATGTATATGTTTTACATATTATATACAAAAACAATGTTTTTGAGTTGATTACAGTAAAATGAATATAAAGCCTGACATCCCTTCACTATAGTTGTAAGATATGAAATATGAATGTATGTATTTTTGTGATAAGATTATTTATGAAAACTATCTATTGTTTTTAGCAAAATAAGCAAGATACATAATTGATATTTAAAGGATAATACTTTTAAGAATAGATTTGTTTGGATAAAATTAGGCATACCATATGGCTAGTTCTCAATAATTTATTTAAAATAATTATAAAAATAGTAGATTGTGGGGGCTGGGCGATGGCGCTGGAGATAAGGTGCCTGCGCTAACCTAGGACGGACCATGGTTCGATCCCCCGGTTCCCCATATGGTCCCCTGTGCCTGCCAGGAGTGACTTCTGAGTGAATAGCCAGGAGTAACCCCTGAGCATCACCGGGTGTGGCCCAAAAACCAAAAAAAAGAAAAAAAGGTAGATTGTATATATAAAACATATATTTCATATATTTGCATATAACATAAAATATAATACTTAGATAATAAAATAAAATATATTCTAATACAAATGATGCAAATAAATTAACATAACTCAAATATGTCATTAGGACATAAACTATCTCTTGAAAATTTCTAACATAAACTGCATCTTCGACATTAAATTAAACACAGTTAAATGAAGCAAAATATGATCATTTTTCTAGTAGATGTTAAAGTACATGTATGAAAGCATGGTGGCCTAAAAATAATGATAAATAAAAATGTTGGTGAAATGTTAGAGGGTGGCTTGAGTTATTATTATCCATAAATTATATGCCCTCAAGTAACCTTAGTATAATGAATACCTGTAATTTAACATATATTTTACAAATCATTCAGAACTTATACATGCCTCTAGGAAATTATTTCAATAGTATATAGGAGCATATTTGCAAATTACAGTCAGTAATACATAATCACATCTCAGTTATTTTCGTGCTTGTGTGGGAAAGAAATACCCAGTTATATAAATAAATGTAACAATTCAATTTGCAAAAAGTATCAAAATATTTCAATAAAATTTTAAGGGGTGAAATGAGATTTGGTGATTGAATAATAATACTTTAAATAAACTTCAATCTGATATGAGATTTTAAATTAACATTTTTTTTGAGAATTGTTTGTTTGAGAACATTAACAGCATTCTTTCTCTCTTCAGTAGAGCTTGATTTAATGGATTTTGGAAGAATCATTTGAATGGAAAAGTTCCTTATTTCAGGTACCCAACATATTAGTGCTACACAGAAGGAACATAGAAAGGAAAGAAAATAAGCATTTATTGAAGATAATTAAGTTGAATTATTCTGAAAACACTCAACACACAAATCACAATAGCAGTAAAATCTAGTTTTCAACTCAAAGTCTTCAATAAGTAATTTCACTAAAAGCAACAGTACTGCTTTTCTTGTTCTAAATATGAGGTATATCTCACATACAATCCTTTACAATATTAAATACTTACACTTGTTAATATATTCTTTTAATATTTTTACTTATTCTCTCCTCTCAATATTTCTCCACTTGCTTGTCAGGATACAGTTATTTTAAAAATCATACTTTATTGTATATATTTTAAAGGTACAATGCCTTTTCAAAATATGCTAATGGACCTTAATATCAAAATACTAATCCCACAACTATATATCACTGGTCGTCTGCTATATTTAATCAATTATATCTTTTTCACTCCAATATCCATCTCCCTGCACCTAAACAATCTTGAATATAAATATCTGTACATTCCTTTGCTTTCTCACATAAATGAGTAAAATCAACTGATATTTGTTAACTTGCTGACATATTTAACAGGATAAACCTGTAACTCTATCCATGCAAGTGTAAAAGAAAGAAATTTTTTCTGGGTCACACCTGGAGGTGCTCAGGGGTTACTCCTGGCTCTTTACTAAGAAATTTCTACTGGCAATCCCAGGGAACTAAAGAGGTGCCAAGGATCTAACCCATGTCTGCCTCATGCAAAGCAAACACATACCTGCTGTGTTATCGCTCCCATCCCTCCAAATTATATAATTTATAATTTATTCATGTGTTAAAATAACATGTTTTCTTTATCAACTGTTTTATTATTGCACTTGGTAGTTTAAAGGTCTTAGATATTTTATGTTAACACACTATTTCTCATATTTTGGTGCGCATGCATCTAAGTTTTAACTTGTTTAAGCTATTAGTATTATAATTTTTGATCAGATGCTAAATCTATATTAATTATTTTGAGATATTTCTATTCCTTGTTCCATAACGTTTAACTAATTTGTTGTTATATTGTATGCTTCATTTTTCTATACCTTCATCACTCTCATAAATACGATTTCATTCACATAATAGCACCTCACCTTAGTGACAATTAAATTATATTTATTCTTCATGTGCTTATTACTATTTATGTATCTTCTTTTGGGAAGTGTTTGTTCTTCCTTTTTTTTTTTTTTTTGCCTTTTGGGCTGGGCCACACCCAGTGATGCTCAGGAGTTATTCCTGGGTTTATGCTCAGAAATCACTCCTGACTCAGGGGACCTTATGGAACGCCGGGGGTGGGGGGATCAAACTGAGATTTGACCTTGGTTAGTACTGTCCTACCACTTGTGCCACCACTCCAGCCCCGTCTTTCATTCTTCCATTTTTTGAAAGAGTATTTTCATTATTACATTCTATGCAACTTGTTTTTTCTTTATATCCTTGTCACATGTAGGGTGTATGAATATTTCTCCCATTTAGAAGAATATATTTAATTTTATGTATTTTTATTTTGAAGTTGAGTTTTATTTATTTATTTTTTGAGAAATTTTATATTAATTTGTACTTTTGTTCCTTTTGGAATTGACTTGAATCTCAGAATACACCACGTATTCCATTATCTTTTTTTGTGTTAGACATCATTGCATTTGCTTTCCCTATTTGTTCACCCAGAAAATAGAAATAGTTGCTATTTATTTGCTGAACTAAAGTAGTTATGTCTAAAGACTGGGTTATCATTTAGTTAACAAGTCTGTTGACAGTTACACATGCTATCTCCTGGGACTTTTTTTAAACTACATCCTCCATTTTACTTCGACATTATTACTTAATATTTGTCTTCTCTGATATTCCCTTTAGTATATTTAATCCAAATTATGTTAGACTAGAGTCACATTTGAGCCTTTATCTCTTCTTATTCCAATCCTATACTTGAAATCCATTTTGGGGCCCGGGAGATAGCATGGAGGTAAGGCGTTTGCCTTTCATGCAAAAGGTCATCGGTTAGAATCCTGGTGCCCCATATGGTCCCCCGTGCCTGCCAGGAGCAATTTCTGAGCATGGAGCCAGGAGTAACCCCTGAGCACTGCCGGGTGTGACCCAAAAACCAAAAAAAAAAATCCATTTTACCACAAATTCACTGAAATTATAACAAAGTAAATATTTATTTTGCTTTTCAGATTACCCTCAAGATAATTTAATTCATTTCTCACTTATCCCAAAGTGGAGACATTACAATTCAGATAGAGTACAGTTTGCTATTCAGTAATTGGTGCAATTCTTATACACAATCAGAATTGATGCTTTTTATTCTCCTTGTTTTAACACAGTATGTTGTACTTCTAAGCTCTGTATCACATAAACTGTTGGAAAGTGATACTATAAAACAATGTCAGGTAGCATATGAGCCATGTACCAAAAGATTAAAATCTCAATAATTTCCATAATTCAGTTCTTCTTCCTCAATTCATTTTACACAATACGTGAAATCATTAATCCAGTTTTCAAATAGAAAGTTGGCAATGATATTTCTGGTTTTCTACTTGTTTCATCCTCCCCTATTGATGATCAATTCGCCTATTGATCTTACCTTGTGCCTCTTTAAAATATATCATTTTTGACATTCTTCCATGTCCTCTTCTTTCAGTCTCTCTATTTCTAACATTCCATTTTACCCCATTTCTTTCTGCTTTGTGGTGTGCGTGAGATTCCTTAAGAAAAGAAACAGATTGCTCTTTATAAAAATTGAAAGTTGAGAAAAGAGAATAAGTAAGACATATTTTCTTTTACTTTCAATTTTAAATTACTCAATGCTGTTTTAATCTTATGTTTTCCCAGTTCTCTCCAAATCTTGCAAACAGTAAAATATACTAACATTATGGCTATCTTCCCCTGATGCTGTGAGGCTTTTTATTGGACTTTGAAACCTCAAGCTATAATCTTACTTAACTGGCTTGATAGATATTTCCAGGTACACTGTTTTACAGACTGCCAATTCTCCTACATCATTTACCAAAGTTATGGTTGACATATAAGCTTAACAAATACAATCTGGTTATGATATTTAACAAAATATTTAATGTTTTAGTAGTATGAGTATGTATTTTTTTCAAAATAGAGACCTGAAAGTATATAATAACTCAAATAATAGTGAACTTCATTTATCAATAAAAATAAAGTTAAAGGATTACTGATTAGGTAGAAAAATTCCTCTATCAGATACTTTAGGGTTCAATTTGATATTTACCTACATTGAGTTTTTTTTTTTATAATTTGAAAGTATATTTCCTTCTGTATCTAGTCAGCTAAAGGAACAAGAGAGATTTTTACCAGTGTTTTCTTAAGGGACATGGCTAACTTTAAGTTTTGAGTTTATTTATGTTTTTAATATTCTTTTCAGATTTAGCATACAATTATACTTTTAAAACAAACAACTAACTAGAAATAAAGAGTTAAGTAGGTAATTATAGAAATATAAATAAAACACCTTAGTCTACAACTACTATGTAAAGTAAGTATGATAATAGAGTAGAAAGATCATTTACCTTGAGTGTGGTCAATCCAGGTTCAATCCCTGACAACCCATATAATTTTCCCCACACCACTAGTGACTATTAAAAAAATCTCCAAGGTATGACCCCTAAAGCAAAATAAATGAATAAATATATGTGTACATATTTATATGAGACTACTATAGATATATACCATGAACATCACACTTAATATGGAAATATTAAGTACACCTATAAGAGCAAGTCTTATCAATTTTATAAAATATGGCAGAAAAAATTACAAATATAAAAAGTATATTGACAATAAAAATAACTGTCATTATTTCCAAATATTTTACATATGCAAAATACTACTTACTATACAAATGGACAATTAATATTATAGACCAGCAAAATTTTGAAGCAACTATTTTATAAAGTAACTAACAATCAAAACTAATATTCAAACAAAAGTAATTTAATAATAGTTTTAAAATAATAGGTTACTTTAAAACAATGTTATCAAAGTTATGTAACTTTGTTCTGAAAAATCAACTCTTAATCACATTATGTCACATTGTTACTTAAAATTCTTCCATGGCTTCCTATTACACTACATAAAATTTAATCATGAAAAAAATTTAATCATGAGACCAATTATGAGATGGTCCTACATATGTCACTACTGCCATCTCTAGTATTTCTCAATCCATATTTTGCCTTGGTAGCTGATAATTTTTAATTCTTTAATCATGCCAAGCACAGACTTCCTTTAAACATTGACACTTAAGCCATTTACTTAGTCTAAATTGGTGACCCTTAACTTAGTTTTCTCCTCATATTTAGACAGCAGTTAAAATTTCACTTCCTAAGGATTTTCTCTAGTTTTATTTTCTGAAATATGTAATCATTCCCTTGTGATATTTTTCTGAACTGTAACTTATTCTACAATGTATTTTGCAATGTACTAACCATCATTGACTTTATCACAACTTTTTTTTGTTTGTTGAGCATACAACCAGGAATAACACCTGAGAGCTACAGAGTGTACTCCCCAAACCAATGTATATCATTTGTCTTGAGGAAAAGGAAAGTCTATATCTATCTATCTATCTATCTATCTATCTATCTATCTATCTATCTATCTATCTATCTATCTATCTATCTATCTATCTATACTACTTCCTCCTCCTCCCCCAAGGTAAATCATGCCAAGCTAGTGTAGAAAATAAATATTTCAGGGCCAGAGCGGTGGCGCAGCAATAGGATGTTTGCCTTGCAGAGGCTCACCTAGGATTGGCCGCGGTTTGATCCCCCAGTGTCCCATCTGGTCCCCCCAAAACCAGGAGCGATTTCTGGGCCAAGAGTAACCCCTGAGCGTCACCAGGGGTCACCAGTGAGTCACCAGTGGCCCCAAAACAACAACAACAACAAAATCAACAATAACAACAACAAAGGAATAATTCCAGGGAATTGTAAGTGCCAAAAAATATTAATTTGAGACTCATACTCCTCCAATTACAACTACTAGGTAGTATGGCCCTATTATTGGTCCTATTATTATGGCTCTATTATTATTATGGCCCTACTGAGTCTTGGAAAACTAATTTAAATAGTCTAAGTTTGATTTCCTAATTTGTTAAAGAGACCCGGAGTAAAATTCTACTGTAGTATATTTGCAATGTCATATGAAACCACTAATGCATCGTTTTCCAGCCATACCGCAAATGTGAAATGGTTTCCTTTCTCTTCAGTTTAATTTTTTACTTAAGGCCAAGATATATTCTTTACTAAACACTTAAACTGAACTATGTTAATGTTAACAAAAAGCATATCTTAAGATTCTCTGGAGCAAAATTTTATAAGCAGAATCAATATTTTTGTAGGTAAAAATGATATGTTGGCATATTACCATACCACTAATATCTACTTGAGGGAATAAATGGAGGAAATGTGTATTACAATGTTGTAAATGTTTTATCTTTTGCTTTGGGGTTTTGATACTACAAAGAGGTGCACAGGAATTAGTCCTATCTCTGTACTTGTGAGACAATTCCAGTGGCTCTCAGACAAATTATCTGTGCTGGGGATCAAACCCGCTCCTTCTGTTTACAAAACATGGTCCTGTGTGTGCCTGTGTCAGTGTGTGTGCATAAGGTTCAGAAAAGACACTATATATTCTTTTATACATAGTAAAATAGAAGACTATATTAGGAGTAATGCCTATATCCTTAAAAATAGGAATTAAAGAGGACCTGTAGCAAATTTGTAGAAGAGCAAAAGTGGAATGTATTCAGAAATAATTAAAAAGAAAAAGAATGTGTGTACTGATTCCTCCTTAATAATAAGATGTTCCAAACAAATAAAAAGTAAATTGCAAAACAAATGAAAAGTATAATTTAGTCATAAGATTTATATTCCAAAATTATATTTCTAATTGTTCTTGTTCTTCCCATTTTTCCTCCCAAATAGAAAAATCTAGTTTCTGAGAAACAACAAACTTATAAAGGTAAAAATTTTAAGAATTTTTCAGTTATTTTTATCTGTACGAGTTAACATTGGTATATATAGGCAATCAAACCTCTTCAAATTGTATTATTTTCTAAATTAATTTTTAACGAGAAAGCTTTCATTGTCAATCACTGGCAAGTTCTTTATATGCAAATCTCATGAGTTCATTTTTTCTAATGTCTTTATAGTATTCCACTGTGTGGATATACCAAAGTTCTTTAGTCAGTCATCTTTTGTCTGGAGCCTGGGTTGTTTTCATATTCTGGCTACTGCACATAGTTCTTCATTGAACATAGGAGTCAGCAATGCATTTTTGAAGGTTGAGCTCCTAAGAAATGTTTATGAGACTGGAGCTCACAATGGAAAAACATGGTGCTTAGCTAGTATTTCAGTGATAGGCCTGAGTTTGCAGTGCTTTTTTGGTCCTTGTGACGCCAGGACCAACATATTCATTTTAGTGATCCTCAGGGATTCGCAAGGATAGACTCAGTGATAACTATGGAGTTACATGATACTGGACATTGAAACTATTCTCTCTACCATAAAAATTTCTCATGACCTCCAAATGTTTCCTTTTTGTGATGTTCACTTTCAGAAGTACCGTAAAATTCTACATTGCATTCAAGTTAAAGAGAAAACATTAATTTAAAAAATGTCTTAGGTAAAATAGTATAAAATGCAATTAGTAAGAAACCTGTTTGTTCTCCAATTGGTATTAAATATATGCATTTATATATGGTATATTATGATCAAATACAAAACAATTGTGTCAGTTATCACTGTTAACTGAGCAATGTTGGTTTAGAAATTATTATTTATTTATTTATTTATTTATTTATTTTGGTTTTTAGTTCACACCCCGCAATGCTCAGGGGTTACTCCTGGCTCCATGCTCAGAAATTGCTCCTGGCAGGCACGGGGGACCATATGGGGCACCGGGATTCGAATCGATGACCTTTTGCATGAAAGGCAAACGCCTTACCTCCATGCTATCTCCCGGGCCCCAGAAATTATTGATATAATGTTTAATGCTCAAAACAAAATTGAAGTGTGCAAATTCTTAAATTGAATCACCTAATGTGAAATACATGATTACAAAAATTAAAGTTTATTCTATTGTCATTGGAGTCTCTATTTTGATATTGTACCATTTAATAACTACTGCTAAGGTTTGAAGTTTGGGAAAAAAGATTTCTCCCATATTCTTTTTTCTAACTATTGCTTTAGTTATTCACAGAAGTTTACTATTGCATATCAGTTTTGGAAGTGCTTGACTTATTTCTTTGAAAATTATTATAAGGGGCCAGAGAGATAGCATGGAGGTAAGGTGTTTGCCTTGCATGCAGAAGGTTGGTGATTTGAATCCCGGCATCCCATATGGTCCTCTGAGCCTGCCAGGAGCAATTTCTGAGCATAGAGCTAGGAGTAAGCCCTGCCAGGTGTGACCTCAAAACAAAAAGAAAAAAAAGAAAAGTATCATGGGTATCTTTATAGGGATAGCATTAAATCTTTATAATGATTTGGGAAATATAAAAATATCATGCTTTTCTCTTAGTATTCTATTGTTGTTTATTTCTATTTTTTTGGGGGGGGTTATTCCCAATGTTTCTCAGCCCTTATTTCTTGAACTGTGCTCAGGGATCACTCAAGAAGGTGCTCAAGACTTAAGCACATTGTGGTGGATAAAATCAGGTCAAAGATAATTAATTGTATCATTGTAACCCCAACACTATCCCTTCAACAATTTTTTATATTTTAATTTAAGTTATAAAGTATAATAACATAATTATTTTCATGTTTCTATTGAATGAAGTAAGAGTTGTGAACTGATTTATTTCCTATACTGGTGAAATATTGCAGTGTTTTTTAGTCAGAGTAAATTTTATGCCTAAACTTACATGATTCCAACACATTGTCAATTTAATAATGTATATAATCTAAAGTGATAATGCACATCATCTAAAAATATGGTTGTTTAGATAAAAGGAAAATATTTCTGATCCAAGAACAAGTTCCCTCCTTACTTAATATTAATGATTAATGCCAGGTGAGACTTTATTTGCCTATGCAAGCGGTTACAATTGAAATTTGTTCTTCTATTTGGCAGAGTATCATACAATTTATATATGTCAGGAAAAAGCTAATAAAAGGTGATTTATTCAACAAAAGAACATAAATTCTTTTTTTTTTATCTTACTAGTCTTCTTTTAGCAAACTGTCATACTAAACTTAACTATTCCTCCAAATCATGAAACCAAGCTCTTCTGGGCAATTTCTAACATTTCTACAAATGAATAGACATAGCAGTGTGTCATGAAATCGTGCCAATTTACAATGGCTGCATTACTTCACAATAATATATTTCATTATTTAAAATCCATTTTATTGCCTCTTTACAATTTTCAACGTGTATTTCTCATCCCATTATAAGAAGCAGCAATGTGAAAAGAAAGGTGTCAGCAGAAATACAGATTATAAGGTATCAAATTTCCAATGAACATAATAGACCACACAGATCATAGCTTTGTTTGGAGAAAAATCTCTGTAAAAATTACATTTTGTATATGCTAAAGTATTGTTAACAATGGATAACTCTTTTCTATAGAAATGCTTTAAAATAATCTGGCTTACTGTAGTAACCATGCAAAAAAAATTTATATACACATACCCTATCCTTTCCCATTTTTGTTCTGTCTTAGTAGAATTGAACAAAATAAAGAATTCAGTATAATTTTACTTTTCACATTAGTGAGAGAACAATGGTATGTAGCTTGGAACTGCTCTTCTTTCTGCCATTTCAGTTACTTTTCAGATTAATACTTACAAAAAGATTTAAAATAAATCTGGACCAGAGTTTAATTGTACACAAACTGCTCCTTTTGAAAAGACCATCCTCCTGTGGACAATGTCTTCTGTCACTCACTGAGGCCCTAAATACAGTGACTGATGAGCATATGAGTCAGTTTGAAGTAGTAAAAAGGAAGAGCTTCTATTCCAGTTAACTACACTGTCTTTTCCTCATCCGAATTATGCCAGTAAGATAATCAATAACTTATCAGGCTGTTGAGAGCCCATTAGCATGTGGTTAACATGCTAGTGTTCAAGGCAGTATTCTTCAAACAGGAAAGTGGCCCTTTGGTTTAACACACTTCAATAGTTTAAGCTCAATAATAATAACTCTTGTTTAACAAGATATTAGATTGACTCTCATAAATTAGAAGATTGTTTTCATGATCTAGGTAATCTACTCTATTAATAAAAATAGAACTGAAGGCTCTTGGCACAATTCATTTCTCACTTCCACTTTCAAGTGGGCGCTAAATATAAAGAATCAGACTTGGCCAATTAATCACAGCTCTGTACAATGTGTCTACCTGAAGAGAATGCAAAACCACTGCTATTAGAAAGTTTAATTTAAACCCTAGGGCTAAATTAAAGAGCTTTTCAAATACAGAGATTATTGCCCAGAAGCAGCAAAACACAATTATGGTTTCCTTTTATTCCATTTTAGGAAATTGTTTTCAGAATAAAAGAAATATAGTAATTTGCTAAGCATTTGAAGAGGTTTGGATTTTATCACTGTCATATTTTTAAATGAACAAGAAATACGGGAAGGAATAAAATGGTCCAATATGAGGTATTTAAGATTAAAGATTCTCTTTTGCATCCTCCAAGTAAGAGATTTTTCCTTGGTTGTCTGTGTACTAACTGAATATTCCACATTCTACTATTTAAATGAAGTTCTAATCATGCAATCTTAAGAAAGAACTGTTAAGTGAATGAGCAGGGTACAATAATTCATGTACTGTTTCCACTTTGGTATTTTCATATTGCAACGGTGGGATTAAATCTTTTAAAAAGTTGTCAAATTTAATTGGTGAATTTGTGCAGTTCTAGTTTACTGGAGACATCACACAACCAAAATCTTTTTCTTTTATTGCTTTATGTTAACTATGATTTAAATATTGCCATCTGTGAACAAAGTCTACAGTTCTGAGAAAAAAACTTTGTTAAATTAAAATCTTAGCTGATGCAGAATTGGGAGATTCCAAGATTACTTTTTTTTTTTTTTTTGATATTTGGAGTGTTCTTGCTTTCTTTGCTCAGATGGTCACTGTATTTTTAAGTGTTCAATATCGAATATAGCGTAGTATCCTATAAACACTTCAATAGCTTTAAAGACTATAAAAAGGCAGAACTAAATCCATAACTTAAACAACTCAAAATCCTTTCAAGTATCAAAACAAATGCTTCAAATAAATACTTCAAATAAAAGTCAGTTTTCTTCCCCCCACACCTGAGAATGCTGAAATGTCTGAAACATAACTTTCATTTTAACCACTAAATTTGCTGTTATAGCTACAAACTTCCAATTTTCCTTTTTTTATGAATGCAATTTTCTTTATGTCATAGTATAGATAAGACTTACAAAAGTAATACAGAGGACCTCAGCAGATATTCTCCATAGACCCACTATAATTATTCTTAAGATCCCCACAAAGTGTTTCTTCCATTAAAATAATATGAAAAGTAAAGTGTGGTGTTTTATTGCTTGTATAGCTCACAGGATATAAATTCTATGGAGACAAAATGTATAATTATCTTTGCTTTGATTTGTTTTTTTTTTTCTTATTGTATACTCAGTGTTAGGTGGATTGTTAGCATATATGCAACTTTAGTAAGAGGAGCAAGGCGAAAAAAAGATAAAGTTAAGAATAAAAAAGATATTTTATTTTAGGGGACACACATAGTGACGCTTAAGAGTTACTCCTGGCTATTGCTTAGAATTCGTTCCTGGTTTGAGGGACCCTATGGGACAGCGGGAATCAACCGAGGTCCTTCCGAGGCCAGCAGTGTGCAAAGCAAGTGCCCTATCTCTGCGTAACAATTCCAGCCCCCAAAAAGATATTTTTTAAAAAGTGGTTGGATCATGTAACATGCAAGTACATGATTTGTCTATTGGAGATAGGTGTGGATCCTGGAAATGCTTAACATTTACTATAGCAAATGATTTGAATGATCCTTAACACAAAGCTGGGTGTAGTCCTGAGCACTGCTGTTGGTGGTCCACATACCAAAACTGAATCAGATAAAAACAAACTGAAGCTGGTGAGAAAGTTTAAGTGGGTAAGGTGGTGGTTTTGCATGTGGCTGACCCAAGTTCTATCCCCCAGTGTCACCTCTAAGAAGTTAAAAGACAAGATAGAAAATGGTTTCAGGAAAAAAATAAAGAACTATTAAATGCATAGTTATCTTTATTAGGACCTAACAATAAAACAAAAGAGTTCTATCCTAAGACACCTAAAATTAGAACACTTTAGCTCAGATACAAGGAAAGAAATGATGGCAATAATAATAGTAAGTTGTGTTTATCTGGGTTATTTTTTATTAAATATTTTCTATCTGAATTTAAATTATTTTTGGATTTTTGGGCCATACCTAGTGATGCTCAGGGGTTACTCCTGGATACATGCTCAGAAATCATTCCTGGCTTGGGGGACCATAAGAGAAGTTGGGGATCCAAACACGATTCTACCTGAGTCAGCCACATGCGAGGTAAATGCTCTACTGTTGCGCCATCTCTCCGGCCTCTATATCTGAGTTTAATTTTAAATTGAATTCAACCTTTAATTATTATAAGGTTTTAGGGGTTCAATATAAAACCACAAGGTCAATGGGTCTTGAACACGGGTTTAAGTTTCAAAGATTCTAATGTCAGGGCAAAAACCCTTGAACAATCATCCCAAAGGATCTTTGATAATCTGTGAATAAAGTTGGATAGAAGTCATGGAAAATAAATAAAAAAAAAAGCCCATACAAATGGGACCCGGGAGATAGCATGGAGGTAAGGCGTTTG
>PVKC010008029.1:0-28691 GCA_004027635.1 Crocidura indochinensis | reverse complement strand
TTTTTTTTTTTTTTTTTTTGTACCAAATAGAAGTGGTTCTTCCACTGTTTGTTTTTGGGTTCATTTCTTTCCCCAGGGACTTTACCTTTGCTGCTTCCAATATCTAAAACGCTCCTTTGCAGATCCTCAAATAACACACTCTTCACCCACTTTAGGTATATACTCATATATCATTTCTTCAAAGAGCTTTTCCTAAAGACCCGATCTAATAGCTTTCTCATCTTCTTTAAGTGAAGAGTATCTCAAATCAGGACACCCATTTTATTTTATTTTCATACTTTGTAGCTGCTTACAATTGCTCCACACAAAGCCCTTAAGAAAAAGATTTGTTTTCCCTCTTAGTATCATCAGTCTCTAGTATAGTATGTCATAGTCACTCTGATCAGGGACAGTCTGCAGCTTAGAAAGGTTGAAAACACACCAACACAAAGAAAGTGGGGGGAAAATATATATATTTTAAAGGGGGTTTGAAATGACTTACCTAACCCTTCTTTTATCCACAGGCTAAAAGATGGGTTACCTACAACTGAGAGATCTACTCGCTACTTGGTTCGTGGCTATGCATTAATTATCAGAGATGTAACTGCAGCAGACTCTGGGAATTATACAATCTTTCTGAGCATAAAGAGGTTCAATGTTTTTAAAAACCTCACTGCCACTCTGACAGTCAATGGTAAGTTTATAGTTCATACTTCCTTCTGATTTTTGGTAGAATAAGTGTCAGTTATAACATCAAATAAAACAAAATTTTACTTATTTTTAAAACCTCATGACCACATGAAGTTTGACCTCATGAGGTTAACCTCATGATCAACATTTCTTCAAATTAGCGGCATGTACTTTGTTACTGTTTTAGAGTTCTGCACTCAAGAAGTATTCTTGGTGGTGTTTGAGAACCATATGGAACACTAGAGATAGAATCTATGTTGGCTAGTGTGAGGCAAATGCCCTACCCTCCTGAACTATCACTCTGGTCCCCTGGCATAGTTTTTAATCATTGTCATAGTAATTTGCATACCATAAAATTTTTATACTCCCCAAAACTTCTACTTTGTTTGATCAACATTATGATGACAAAGAAAGGCTTATTTGAGTTTTTCTCTATGTATTTGTTTCCCTAATACCAAAACTGTAAACTTGTGGTCCTTTGCTTTGAGACCCAGAAGAAAGTCATTTAAAAGTTTCTATTATTGAGGAGGACAACACTGGTGGTGGGAATGCCCCTCACTTATTGTCACTATGTGCCTCAAATATTACTGTGAGAGAATTGTAATTCACTTTGACCACAATAAAAAAAGGATTAAAAAATAGTTTCTATTATTTTGACTTCTATCCTGTTCATTTCCTTTCCAGTGAAACCCCAGATTTATGAAAAGTCCGTGTCATCATTCCCAGACCCAGCACTCTATCCACGGGGCAGCAGACAAATCCTCACTTGTACCATTTATGGTATCCCTCAGCCTGCAATCAAATGGTTCTGGCATCCCTGTAATCAAAATCTTTCCAAAGCAAGGTAGGGAGAGTTAGTTTATTGACTCAATTCCAAATGCTTTTTGATACCCAAACTGAAGTCTTATCAATGAACGAATGCTGCAGTTTGCAGATGGAATGTGCAGCAGTAGAGGGGAAAGAGTAACTGTGATTCATAGGAATTATTTCTCACTGAATATTGCCTACCATTGCTAGCACTTTTAGGTTTATCTCGTTTAGAGTTTTATAGTTTTTAGAGTTTTACGAGCATAGGGACAGAATTATGGTTACCTCATAAGATTTTATTTGGAACTCAAACTGAAACTTCTGTCTCATTTTCTAACTGAAAGTTACAAATATTGTCTATTCAGCTATCTTTCACACTCATCTTTCCTTTCTTTTTTTTAAAATCATTGATGTTTGAGAAATATGTATCTTTCTAGTTACAGTAGCCATACTTTTCATAGGTTTTGCTCTCTCACTTCTATCTCAACATGTGCTTCCATCTACTTTCTACCACTTAAGTCTTTTTTATATACTCCCAGACCTGCTTTTCACCTTGTCATTGTGTGTTCCAGCTCTTTAAGAAACAAAAATAGAGGTGAGTGGTAGCCTTGCACATGACAGATCCAGGACTGACCCAGATTCAGTCCCCAGCATCCCATATGGTCCCCTAGCACAGAGCCAGGAGTAAACCCTGAGCACTGCTGGGTGTGGGTCCTCACCCCCCAAAAAAAGAAGAAAGAAAAGAAAAGAAGAAAGTAGGAATGTCTTGTATAAAGAGCACCTAGGATCAGTCCTTGACCCTATGTGATCTCTTGAACTGAACTGACAGGAGTGATCCCTGAACTCAGAGTAAGCCTTAAATACAACTGTGACCCAAAAACCCAAAATCAAAATCAACAATGACAAACAAATGAACAAGCCAGGGCCTTGCCTTACACACAGCTGATTTGAGTTCAATCCCTACCACCCAATATGACCCCCTCAGTCTCAGGAGTTATCTCTAAGCAGAGTCCTGAGCCCCACTGGCTGTGGTACAAAACAAAACAAAAATAAATAATAAAATTACACAACAGCAACAACCAAAAAATAAAAACTAGGGGCTGCTAGGACCGGAGCTGTGGTGCAAGCAGTAGGGCATTTGCCTTGCAAAAGCTGACCTAGGTTGGACCACAGTTTGATCCCCCAGCGCCATATGGTCCCCTGTGCCAGGAGCAATTTCTGAGTGCATAGCCAGGAGTAACCCGTGAGTGTCACTGGGTGTGGCCCCAAACAAACAAACAAAACCTAGAGGCTGGAGCAATAGTTCAGCTGGTAAAACACTTGCCTTACACAAGGTCAACCCAGGCTCAATCCTCAGCATCATCCCATATTCTTTCTCACACTCATAAAGAGTAATCCCAGAATGCAGAACCAGGACTAATCCCAGAGTATTGCTGGGTGTGCCTCCCTTCCTCACCAAAAAAGCCAAGGGGGCTAAAGTTGTAGCTCAGTGATAGAGTCTATATTTCTATATATGAAGCCCTTGGTATAAACTCAGTGCCACATGAAAAAAAATTAGTTTGATAACCATTAGACCAGATTACATTCTAGCATTAAACAGAGAAATGTGGTTATTTAGTTTTCTACATTCTTCCTAACATTCCTGCCTTTCTTAGTCTTGCATTTTATTTTGTTTAGCACGTACTTTTTGGCAGAAGAAATTGCTAGTGAATTAGGGGAGAACTTTCTAAAACGTTTTACTTGTTTTGGGTTTCTTGCCGGTGTATCAAGAATTTTCCAAGAGTAAAAATATGAAGAATTTATAAATCAAGGTAGTCAATATTAAACTCAAACGTAAGAAATCTACTGAGGCTTGATATATTTGTGTATTTGTGGGTTGGCATCCATATTTATGGACTCAGATCTTTAAGACCTTGATATTTGTACTAACCTTGAATGCAGATAAATTAAATAAATAACTTAAGTTATTAGATTTTGGTGATAGTACAGAGATTGACTTTTATGACCTAACATAGCTTTTTTTCCCCAAATAGTTAAATTTTTTCTTTTGACTTTACTAACCCTAAAAAATCAGTTCTGTTTAGGATTACAACTAACAGTTCTAACTAGCATTAGAAAGTAATAATTATGGTAGAACCCAGTATTATAACAATAAGCTTGAATAATAGTTAGAAAAAGGTCAATTGAAGTGAATCTTTGTTCCTTCTTCCTTCTTCAATGCTTCTTCTAATACTGTCAGGGATTGAACTCAGGATCTCACATAGGTAGGGCATGACATTTGTCACTGAGTCACACCCTCAGCACTGACAATCTCATTTTTTAAATAAGCATATATTGTAATTACTGGGTCAGACACAGATTTGGTGCTTGATGGCTAAAGCAGTATATTTAACTTGGAAGCATTTCAGAAAACTTTATAGACTCTTCGTGTATGAGACAGCTAATAGCACCACTTTCTTTCACTTGCCAGAGTAATCTCAGCTGCAATTTGCACGTAAATGAGATCTTTATCAACTACTCAGAATTTTCAAATATGCTTTTTAAACTTTATAATGCTTATGTTTAGTTATGGGCAATAACTTAGTTTTATTGAAATAGAGATGCTCTATTATGTGTATTCTTAAAAATCTTATTTTGAGGTGACATTTGCTATATGATCAATATGAGAGATTAGATTCTTGGTAGAATAATTTTTTTTTGGTTTGCTTTGTTTTTGGGCCACACCCGGTGACGCTCAGGGGTTACTCTTGGCTATTCGCTCAGAAGTCACTCCTGGCAGGCACAGGGGACCATATGGGGAACCGGGGGGAGCAAACCGTGGTCCATCCTAGGTTAGCGCAGGCACCTTAACTCCAGCGTCACCGCCCGGCCCCGGTAGAATAATTTTTTTTGTTGGTTTTTTTTTGGGCCACACCCAGTGACGCTCAGGGGTTACTCCTGGCTATGCGCTCAGAAGTCACTCCTGGCAGGCACGGGGGACTATATGGGAACCGGGGGATCGAACCGTGGTCCGTCCTAGGCAAGGCAGCAGGCACCTTACCTCCTGCGCCACCTCCCGGCTCCCGAATAATTTTTGATATTTATTGAAGTATCTATGTTCATAAACTTAGGGAGCATATATAAGATCTTGTATTTCTATTACTTTTCACATGTATGCAGTTTACAGCTTCTATTCATTGAAAAAAAAAAGATCAGAATCTAGAATAATAATACTGCAGGTAGGACATTTGTCTTGCATGCAGCCAATCCATATTTGATTTCAGTATTCCATATGGTCCCCCAAGCACTGCCAGAAGTAATTCCTGATTGCAGAGCCAGGAGTAACCCCTGAGCACCAGTGAGTATGGCCCAAAAACCAAAGCAAAGGGCATTTTATAAAACATAGGTAATATAGGTCTTTATAAATAGGTTTTATAAAACATAAATAATGTTTTATAAGATACAAAGCAAATTTAGAAATATTTATGCTGAGATCACTACCATTTGCTATAAAAATTTCACCTCATTTGATGGCCACAGTTTTTTTTAATATTATTAAAATTAAAAGATGTGCTAGTTCTACTATTTTATTTCTCAAACATCATGGAGAAAAGTCACAGGGAAATATTCTGTTATTTTGTCTTCACTCATTAGTTAACATGAGTTTTAAAGAAATCCCCTCTGGGGCTGGAGCGTTAGTACTGAAGGAGTGGGCTGTTTGCTTTGCATGTAGCTGACCTGGGTTTGATCCCTGGCATCCCAAATGATGAGCATGGTTAGGAGTAATTCCTTAGTGAAGAGCTAAGAGTAACTGCTGAGTATCTCCAGGTGTGATCCCCAAACAAACAAACAAAATTTAAAAAAGAAGGCCCCTTTCTCCTCAAAGTTACCACAGCAATGCAAAGTTATAATTGTTGTTAGATCCTGGGAAAATTTCTCTAAATAAGGCTTCAAAATGTCTAAGTGAACTTGAAAAGCCATTTTTCCCTGTTACATTAATTTACAACAGTGAGGTATTTTACTCACTTTTTTTTAGACTTCACTACCCAATGTGGAAGGTAAAAGTAACTCTTTTGTTCCTTAGAAAAAGAACATTAGTAGTTTTGAGTTATACAATTGAGGAAGTTTTGATTTTTGGGGAGAAATGTGAGGAAAATAAAGGTAAATCAAGCTAAACTAAAGAATTAGAATATATGTGTAACAATACTAAAGTCTCTCCCCTCAGTCTACCTGGCCCATCCCATTCACTCATTTTCCATCATGGAAGAGCTGCTTTGATTCATAGTTTGGCGAAGGTTGGAGTGGGAAAGAGTGTATTTAGGAGAACTGGCTTTGGTTCTAGAAGTTCACATTTGATTCCTAGAACTCCCCCTGAATTTTGAAGGTTAAAGTAGAACTCGCCATTGGCGTTTCTTGATCTCTTTGTTTCTGTCAAGCTTTGCCATAATCCAGGTAGTCTCAGAGAAAATACGGGTTAGATAATGCTGCCTGTTGCAAGGAGGCTGGTTTCAAAAGGAACAAGCCACAGTATTGAACTAAAGGGAACTCCCTTGTAATAAAAAAGGGTTGGATTTGAAGACCCCAAGAGCAGATCAACAAAGGAAATTTGGGCCCTAAGTTATTTACACTACAGTTAAAATTTCTTAGGAGCCTGAGATGTTGAATGCCTGCTTTTACATGCACAAACTTGAATATCCAAGCATTCCTCTGGTAATCAGGGAGAATTTTCTCATTTCACTTTCACCTACTGTTCCCCTCCACCCCAATAAGAGGTTGGTGAGTGCGCCTGAACTGTGCCATCTTTCCTGATAATCTCCCATAACTGTTGTTGCCTCCCCTGTTGATGTCCAAAGTGTACCTTATGCTTTCTTAACTTTATTAAGACACTTGTGTTGCATGCTGCTGACCTGGGGTTGACCCCCTACAGCATAAATAGTTCCCCAAGCCTGCCAGGAATAAATCCTGAGCACAGATGGGTGTGGCCCCCAAATAAAAACAAAATTTTGTGTGTGTTATTTTTGGTTTTGTTTTTTTCTATAAAGACTTTCAAAGACTCTAGACTTTGATCATTGCATTTCATTTTAGAACACACATTCAGATTATAGATTGCTTACTGTTCTAATTTACAAATTTTCATTTCAAGGTAATACTGGTAAATTGTAATAAAGTGAAATGTATACCATGTTATTGGCTTAGGTATTAATTTCTTGTTAAAATCACATTTTCGGAGCCGGAGAGATAGCATGGAGGTAAGGCATTTGCCTTGCATGCAGAAGGACTGTGGTTTGAATCCTGGCATTCCATATGGTTCCCCGAGCCTGCCAGGAGTGATTTCTGAGCATAGAGCCTGGAGGAACCCCTGAGCACTTCGGGGTGTGACCCAAAAACCAAAAAAATTATCAAATTTTCTTCATTAATTATTTTCACTGGTTTGTGATAATCAATGAAGTCATGTAAATAAACTTTTGATATTTAAAAAAAACTTCTGATGTTTCTAGAAATAATGTTGCTCACCTATTTCAAACACATTTTATTAGACTTGATTAGTATTTATTCTCAATATACTGTCAATCATCTACCCATCACACAAAGATCTATTAGGTAAACTTTAAGGTCCTGTTTGTCTTTAGCATTTATGTTTTAATTGCATAAAAGTTTTGATAACTTATTACAGCTATATATGTATCTGCAGAATATCTAGCCCACAGTCAAGAATAAAGACTTAGGAATCAAGGAAATGGGTTCTATTCTTGGCACAGTCCCTGACTTTTCTGTGACCTTGGCCAGTTATTTAATCTGTTTCAATTTCCCCTTCTGTAAATGGTAACTGCCTGCTTCCCTTTTCTTATAATACAGAGCTGTTAATGAGTGAAATGAGAAAAACCACTGAAAATCACATTTTCTTTCTTCAAAAAAGTTACAAATAATTTCCTAGTGTTACACAGTGATACTCTCCCTCTATTTCTTATAAATTACAAAGCAGTCAATCCAAAAAGTAACTTAGAGTATCAGAGCCCAATTAACAGAAAAAATCAGTTATGAATGTAAAAATATCTGCCACAGAAATATGTATTCTGTGGTAATAAAGAATTAACTTGGTAATTTAATGTCAATAAACTACCCATGAGAAGGGGAAATGCAGCAGTTCCTATGTCGCTCTGTGTTGGTGCTCCCTCAATGCCAGTCTAGACTACATTTCATGGATTTGATCCAGCCTATAAAAATGATCATTCTGGGCCAGAGAGATAGCATGGAGGCAGGGCATTTGCCTTGCATGCAGAAGGACGGCGGTTTGAATCCCAGCATCCCATATGGTCCCTCACACCTGCAAGGAGAAATTTCTGAGTGTAGACCCAGGAGTAACCCCTGAGTGCTGCTGGGTGTGACCCAAAAATCAAAAACAGAAACAAAAAAATAAAAAAGTTATCATTTTTTGCCCAGTTAACTCTGAAACCTTGCTTACTTTTATGGTCTTTTGCTAATAACCCTTTCAAGATGCAAAAAGAAAAAAAAAAAAACAATGAAAAGGTTGGATTCTTTTTTTGTTTGTTTGTTTTTTGTTTTGTTTTTTGGGCCACACCCAGTGACGCTCAGGAGTTACTCCTGGCTATGGGCTCAGAGGTTGCTCCAGGCTTGGGGGACCATATGTGGAACCGGGGAATGGAACCGCGGTCCGTCCTAGGCTAGCACAGGCTAGCTAGCAAGGCAGGCACCTTACCTCCAGCGTCACCGCCTGGCCCCTCTTTTTTGTTTTTGTTTTGTTTGTTTGTTTGTTTGTTTGGGGGGTCACACCCAGTGGTGCTCAGGGTTACTCCTGGCTTTAAGCTCAGAAGTCGCTCCTGACAGGCTTGGGACTACATGGGATGCCGAGATTCTAACCGAGGTTTGTCCTGTCTTGCCTGTGTGCAAGGCAAACAAACGCCTTACCACTATAGCCCAAAAAGTTGGATTCTTATTTCATGGAAGGTAAAGAGAATTATTATGGGAATTATCCATTATATTTTCTTATTTCTTTATTACTATTCATAATACTTCCTTAGTTAAAATAGTGGCTTTTCTCGGAAAAACCTAATAGACCTACATGAAATCTTGGATTTACTTCTAAAATTCTAAAGTGGATCATATCTGGAGTTTCAGATAATTATATGCTTTACATATTTAATAGAAAATAACTTTTCCTGCTATTCTCAATGACAACTTGATGTCCCCCATCTGAAAATTCTTTATCTGTGTAAGCAGTGGAGTAATGTTCAGAGACAGCTGATCACCCCATAACTAAGTGTGGTTTGCCATTTTTTTTCATTTGGCAATGAGGGAGGGAGAGTTGAAGTGGGCAGTCTACTAAAAGAGAAAGGCAGAGGCTTGTATTAAACTCTGAAGGGCTTGCATAATTGCTTTTCTCTATTGTTTACTTTTGCAAATTAGCAAAGAAGACCTAAGTCATTAGTAAGTATTAGGGATAAATCATTTAGGAGAAACAATTTTGTGCATCAGTTTTTTAAAAAAAAAAAAACTACAACAAGCAATTGTTGATGGCACTTCATTAAAGTACCCAGATTTAATTGACTACCAGGATGGAGTCTTGCTATTTTTATCCTGTAATAATTTTACATATTCTATTATCTACCTACAAAATAAAAGTTTTTTTATTTTTTAACAATTTAAGCATTGGAAAAGTAGATTAAATGTCCGAAGAAAGTTGTGATTTAAAAGAGTTCTCTTGGAAATGTAATCACATACGCAATGTTTCAATATTTATCACTCCAGTATATACACAGTTTACACTCACTTGTCATAGTCTATGCAGTTTCAGTGAGTAGACTCAAATCAAGGATGCAATAGCCTGTTTTAATTTGTCACATACAAATCTTTGTCTGAAAGTGGTGCTAGGAAAAAACCCTTTCCCAAAGACCTCTTCAACAGAATTTTCAGCTTGAGCAAACCACCAGATAAATCTGACCATCTTATATGGGAGTCTTTCATCCTATGCCAAAAGTAAATGTTCACTTACTAATGAGAAAATTCTTACTTTCTGTTATATAATTACTGGATGAGCAATCGCATGCTGCCCAATGTGAATGTTTAGACAACATCCTTTATTAATATTTCATGCAAAGGCCTGAGAACAGAACATGAGCTCATTACCAAATGCCTTGTTATCACTTTTCTGTGCTTTGTGAGATTTTCCTCTTTTTCCTACTCTTCATAATAATATAGTTAGTTTGATGAATAACTGTTTCTAATGAATTAACTGTCTCTTCTGTAATTGCTATCAAACATTTCATTGCATATTTAAACCAAAAGGCTGAGTCATAGGAAGTCTTTGCTGGATGGGTTTTATGGGGATATTTTGAGCAAAAGTCAAGCTTCTTAGCAGTAGTACTATAGCAATATATAATTTGAGCAATTTCCTTTAGAAGATTGGCAGAACCTCACAGATTTTCCTTTGACCTATTTTCACAGATTTTAAAATACAGACTTGTCATTTTCACTACCAAATCTTGAAACTAATGTTCTGACACAGAATTCTTAGGTAATAGATACGTAAGACAAATAATTTATGAAACATGTGCCTATTCTCTTTGTTTGTTTTTGGGTTTTGGGTCATACTTGGCAGTGCTCAAGGGTTAATACTGGCTCTAAACTCAGAAATTGTTCCTGGCAGGCTCGGGAGACCATAAGGGATGCTGGGATTCCAACCACGGTCCTTCTGCATGCAAGGCAAACGCCTTATCTCCATGCTATCTCTCCAGCTCCACCTGTACCTATTCTTGATTCCTTTTTAATGATATATAATTGCCTGAATAGACTGTTTCTTGGAATACAAAATCAAGTTTAGCTGTGGTTCTAATGTAATTTTAATACCATGTTAGGTAGAAAGCAGAACATGGTAGATTCATATAATGAAAAAAGTGTGTTGAATTTATTCTAGTATTCAGGTATTGTCTTATTAAAAATTTCAAGTTGCTTCTCACTTCCCTAGAAGTCTATTTTATTACCTTGAATGGATCTACTTAATGAAATAGATATGATATTTTCTTTTGGTTTGTTTTTGTTTTTTGGGTCACACCTGGCAGTGCTCAGGGGTTACTCCTTGCTCTACGCTCAGAAATTGCTCTTGGCAGGCTCGAGGGACCATATGGGATGCCAGGATTCGAGCCACGTCCTTCTGCATGCAAGGCAAATGCCCTACCTACATGCTTTCTCTCTGACCCTTAGCCATTCTTAAATCTCCAGCACCCACTATAACATTTAATATGAAGTATAGAAATGAATGAGTAAGTGAATGGATAGTTACTACATAGTATACTGATATACTTCTGCAGCAAGGCAAACGTCCCACCTCCATGCCATCTCTCTGGTCCCCAGATGTGATATATTTAATTAAAAAATCCTTTCTAGTATTATGCTATAGCCATCCATTTATATATGTTAACCTAATCTAATTAAGGGGGAGAATTCCCCCTGTTGTTTTTTGTTTGTTTGTTTGTTTGTTTTTTTAGCTTTTTGGTGTGACACCTGTATATGCTCAGGGCTTACTCCTGCTTTTGGTTACTCCTGATGCTGCTCAACAAATCATAAAGGGTGCCAGGAGTCAACCCCAGGCAGACATAGGTAAAGCAAATGCCCTACCCATTCTACTCTCCCTCTGGCCCCAGGAATTCCCCTATTTTCCAATAAGGAAACTGAATTAGAAAATTACTTCTCAGTTATTACTTATTGGTCATGGGATAAAGCGGACTAAATAGGTTGGCTTCTTTTTCAAGATAACATTAATTTACAAGACTGTTTATGTTTGCATAAAGATTGTAAGTTTGCACACAATCTGGGTATCCTATAGGACTTTTACAGTGGATTAACATGGGTTTCCAGAAGAACCAGTAGAAGACCTAGAAGACCTTGAGGGAACAAGTTTTGAAGAATAATGATAAAACCTGTTGGATTTACTCCTGTCACCAGTGACCCCACATAGTATTCTGTTATGGAAGAGAAACTGGAGGTGAACGATGAAGCAGTGATCTTTGGGAATCGCTGATGTATAACTATTTGACTGTGAGGGCATATCCTCTGAGGTAGAATGAACTCCAATGAGATGAACTAGTCTAAGTAATACCAACCTCAGGACAGTAGCAAACCCTTATTGTGTCACATTCCCTTAATGGCATTGTCTTTCCAGGGACTTTACAAATATTTTGTATTTGCAGAAAAATCCATTTCTTTGTTTATTGACTAGAATTAGTATAGTATATCAGGATTCAGCAAATCCTCAACCTTTAATGAGCCTTATAAATTCATTGATATTTAGGCAAAGGAAATTAATTGAAAGAAATGATATAAGAAAATAAAAACATAGCATTTTACAGTTAATGAGTAGATGAAATGAAAACAAGGAGGATGCAAATTTTAGCCAGAGTGTTCTGTGGTCCAGCCATGCCAGTAATTAATTTATATAAAATTAAAGAATTTTAGAGAAAAAATAGTATAATTCTCACATGAGACATAAGATTCCAAAATAGTTATTTCTCATCTCAGGAAGTTAATGATAAGCCCAAAATGAGGCAGCCCCAATCTATTGATTTCTTATTTATTATTCAACTTTTTAAAATTATCCTCATAATATTGGCTCCATAGCAAATGCTTATAATTTGTTTGTTTGTTTTTGGGTCACACCTGGCTCTGTGCTCAGAAGTTGTTCCTGGCAGACTCAGGGAACCATATGACCATTTGATCTGGGGTCCTTCCTGTGTTGGCTATATGCAAGGCAAATGTCTTACTGCTGTGCTATTGCTCTGACCCAAATGCTTATAATTTCATTGAATAAATTATTTCACTAGGTGGAGAGTGGTGAACACTATATGTTAGAGGCAGTACGGTGGAGGAAGTGGGATATGAATCCTAAAGAAGATGGACAAGTACTGAAATGTTAAATGTTGAAGAGCATAGCTGTGCTGGAAGGACAAGGGGACAGTGGGGATAGAATGGGTTGAAGACTTAAAGAGGAGAGGGATTGAAGCAGGTAGAGCAAGTAGAGCACTTTTCTTGTATGCAGCAGGCCAAGTTTCAGCCCAAATGGTTTCCTGCGCTCACCAGGAATGACCTCAGAGCAGAGACAGGAGTAAGCCCTGAGCACTCTTGGTTGTGGCCCAAAAATAAAAACAAAGACAACAACAGCAAAACAATTGAAAAAGAGAGAGATGAAGAGGACATGCTTGAAGAGTCATTTGACTAGTTTGTACTATTTGAGCTGAGAAAGAAAAACCTACATTGAAAAGATAAGTTGGGGCCAGGCACAGAAAACTGCAAATTGATCCAGTCATTTTTTGTACTTCAACTCATCTTGCCTGGCTAATGTTCCATACTCTACTTTCCAACCCATTTCTCTTATACTTGATTGATAGTCTTTTGCAGACATTTTTAGGGATCTCAGTTGTATCACATGACTTCACATGCATAATGTTAACTGCATACTGGAAACTTTGCCTTCTATGTCTTAAAGCTCAAAAACTTGGATATTTCAATCATGCTTTTAAAAAAGATATCTGGGAAAATATTATCTCATTTTCTTAGAATTTAATGTTTTATCTGCCTTGTCTTCATTAAAAATTGTACAAAATCATCATTTCCTTGAGAAAACTACCCCGTGAGTATGAGAAGTCTTTAAATGAGTAAGGTAAGGAAAACTAAATGGATATTTAGAAACTATTTAGAACCAACTAGAGTATTACGGCAATGAGAGACTGCATGGCCTAGGATTACTATTTTTTTTTATTTTCATTATAGTTGGAAATTATTGTTTTAATATTTACTAACTAAATATACTTTATATGTATTATCTTATTCAATTGCTGCACATCTTTGAAGCAGATGCAGGAATTACTACCATTTTGTGGATGAGGCATAACTTATAGGAAACCTGATTGACATATCAGTAGCCTTCCAGCACACCATCTATCAGTTCTGCAACTTTGTCATTGCTAGGTTGATTCTATAACAACAACTTAGACATTAAAATAGTTATTGGTCAAAAGCTCATGATTCAGAACACACAACCTTATTTTATCACCTATCTCATACCTTCAAGTGACCTTAGTTCTGCAATCAGCATTCATTGTTCTGTTTTTTATTTCCTTTGTTCGTTAATATTATTGCACATGTGGGTGAAATTATCTAATACTTGTCTTTTTTTTCCTTCTAACTTACCATGCTTCACATAATCCCCTTGAGCTCTTTTCATTTTGCTTTGAGTTGTAAATTTTCAATCTTTTTAATAGCTAACTGGTATCCCATTATATGTGTATATATATATATATACATATATATATATATATACCATCTTCTTTTTCTACTCTTTTATAGATGGACTTACATGCTTTTAGCTACTTTAAGTATGCTGCAATAAATATTTGAGTGCATATAACTTTCTGTGTTACCTATTTTCATATTCTTCTTAAAAACAAAGTAGAGTTGCTAGGTTATATGGTCAAGAAGCTTTAGTTTCTTACCATTTTCCAAGATGGTTGCATTTGTTTCCATTCCTACCAGCTGTGCATGAATTCTTTATTCTCTCCACCCATTCCAATATTTATGATTGCTGCTTTTGGTATAAGCCATTCTCACAGGTTTGAGGTAGTATGTAGTATGTAGATAAAATTCGCACTTTTCTGATTATTAATGATGATGAGCAAGTTTTTAAAAAATATTTCTGTCAGCTATACATATTCTTTAAAGAGTACTTATTCCACTCTCCAAATCATTTAAGTTGTGTTTTTTATATACGCTGTATATTAATCTCTCACTAGGTGTGTAGCAGAAAGTCACTTTTGAAAGGTTTCAGTGTCCATAAAGAAAATAAAAAACCTAAAATTTAAAGCCTGATTTCTGGCTTATTTCTTCCTACCACGTACCAACTGTCTGATTCTGGAAAAACACATCATGTCTCTGGGGCTGAGTTTCCATATTTGTACAATCAAAACATCATTATAAGGTTGTTAGAATAATTAAGTGAGATTATATATATATAATTATATGTAAAGAACTTAAGCCCATGTCAAATATATTGCAAATGCTAAGTTTGTTTGCCGTTATTTTTAGATACGTTGGGATTGCAAAGCAATTGCTGTTTGAAGTAGCATTATATAAACCCACTAATAGATTATTAATAAATAAGCTGACAATAAATTGATAAAATAATTCATGCTGTTAAGTTAATGTTCTTCCAAGAAGGAGTTTTTATCTTTGAAAACACCTTCTGACTGCATTTGTCTTACTTCAAAGAAACTAAGATGCAACCAAAAATGGAAAAATTTTTGGCTTATTTAGGAAATGAGAGGAGTTATGTAATTGGATAGACTGTTAGTTCCACCTCAGCTACCTCTTTAGTAATCTTGTCTTATTTTTCTCCTTTTGTTTGTTTCTGCTGTATTATTCAGTGTATCATTTGTGAGCCACTTTGAATTCTTTGGGAACAGGTATGTGTTGTTAGTTCAAAAGCAGCAACCTGGGAGCCGGGCGGTGGCACTGGAGGTAAGGTGCCTGCTCCCTTGCCTGCGCTAGCCTAGGACGGACCACGGTTCGATCCCCCGGTTCCCATATGGTCCCCCGTGCCTGCCAGGAGCGACTTCTGAGCGCGTAGCCAGGAGTAACCCCTGAGCGTCACTGGGTGTGGCCCAAAAACAAAAACAAAAACAAAAAAAAAAACCAAAAAAACAAAAGCAGCAACCTCATATTACTATTTCTCCAAACACTCATTTTCCAAGGCATCCAGTATTTAGAGGAATGGTGGATTCTTGGCATTTTATTTGCTTGTGCTTAATCTTCTTGTGATATTTTTTCACATATTTAACTCATTTTTTCTAATCAATACATCCATTTCTTATAATAAATGTCCTGTGCATTTACCTCTTATGTGAAATACATGTGAGCATTTTTTATTTGACAAAAAATGATTCTAAAACCAGTATAATAATTTTTTCTTCTTTAATATATTTTCATAAAATCAAAGTTGGGGCCAGAGCAGTGGCGCAGCAGTAGGGCATTTGCCTTACATGCAGATGACCTAGAATGGACCATGGTTCCATCCCCCGGCATCCCATATGGTTCTCTAAGCCAGGAGTGATTTCTGAGCACCAATCCAGGAGTAACCTGGGAGCATCACTGGGTGTGGCTCCAAAACAAACAAACAAATAGAATCAAAGTTGTTCATGATTGAAATTCAGCCATACAAAGTTCAATATCCATCCCTTTACCAGTGTACATTTCCTTCACCAAAGTCTTCAGTTTCCCTCCTGCCCCCTTACTGGTAACCTCTATGGCAAACATCTCTCTCTCTCTCTCACTCTCTCTCTCTCTCTCTCTCTCTCTCTCCTTTTTTTCTCTCTTTAAGACACTGTGGTTTGCACTATTATTATTTAGGGGTATCATGATTTGACTTTACCTCCTTTCAGCATCCAGTTTTTGTCTGGAGTCTACTCTATTTGCTCACCTTGAAGGCAGAACTCCATTTCTGGATCATTTTCTGTTTTCCACTAGAACAGAGGCCCCTTCCTTACAGGCCAACTCCATGGTCTCAGTTGAAACTATTCATGACTATCTGTGTCAGATATGAAATACCATACCATGACGAGTTTATCCAGATCCGAGTCTGCCTCCTTGTCTTCATTCTCCTGGAGAATGGATCGGCTCTGATAATAGTGACACAGCATTTACATGACCAGGGTGTGTGTGAGGTCAATGGAGGGTCACTGTTACTTTTTTTTTTTTTTTCAGCACATTGGAGGTAAGTGATGATAGGTGGGGCTGAGTCCACATCTAGTCAGTCCATTATCTTCTCAAGTATCAAGTAAGCAAGGGACACTGTGCTCTTTTACTGATAATTGGGTGTGGCCATACAGTTAACATGAGTAAGATATAGTCCCTGTTTTTAAGTGGGTCAAAATCTTGTCAGATAAAATGACAACTGTCAGTTATCTATCATCTATGTGTCAGGTATTGTGCTGAGCTCGAGCACGATACTCATTTAATCAGATCATTTACTAGCCACCTTATCTTAGTTATCACAAAAGGCTTTTCTCTAAATTATTTTCCTTATGTTTGTTTCTGAAAACAACCGGTTGAGACATGGAGTAACAGATTGCTTCTCATTAACTGGAAATGCTGAAAAAAATGTATATTCATTCTTAAAGAATTCAAAGAATTAAAAGTAGTCCACAAAAAGTATAGAGTTAAGACTCTTCAACCATTTCCATAGAGAGAAAGGAAAAATGAAATGAAAGATGTAGGAGCCTGTGGGATGAAAACAAACAGAGAAACTGAGATTTGAGAAAAAATTTTTTCTCTCATGCTCTGGACCACAGGAGACAAACTCTTCAACCACATTCCATTACAACTTATAGGCCTAGTCATTGGAAAAAATTTCCATTGTGGCCAATGGCAAAACACCAAAGGTGAATTTATTAAGAGTGAGGGACTGGAGCTATGGAGCAAGCGGCTCACCCAGGATGGACCACAGTTTGATCCCTTGGTCCCCAAACCTGGAGCGATTTCTGAGCACATAGCCAGGAGTAACCCCTGAGCATCATCCGGTGTAGCACAAAATCCAAAACAAAAGATACCAGGGAGAGTATGCAAAGTGTTGGAGCTTTGCATGTGGGCGCCTGGGTTTGATCTCCCAGCATCCCATGCATTGTTCCACAACAATTTATTTTAAACATTTTTGTTTGTTTATTTCTATTTGTTTTTTGGTGTAAGGGCCACTTTTGGTCGTGACAGGTTTTAATCTTAGCACTGTGCTCAGGGATCACTCCTGACCTGGCAGGGCTTGGGGGACCATATGTAGTTCCAGGGATGGAACCATATAAGGTTCCAGGATGGAATCTAGGTCAGACATTGCAAGGCAAACACCCTACCCACTCCAAGCCAAGAGAAACTTTTTAGGAATTAATGTTACCTAACCATTTCATAATGATCACGATTTGGGGGGGGGGGGGGGGGGTTCAAGCCACACCTGGTGACACTCAGGGGTTACTGGCTATGTGCTCAGAAATTGTTCCTGGCTTGATGGGATGCCGGGGGATTGAACCTCTGTCCTTCCTAGTCTAGCGTGCGCAAGGCAGACGCCTTACTGCTTGGTGCCACCACTCCAGCCACTGATTATGTATTATTTTTAAAAAATACAAAGCCCACCAAAGACATTCCCTGTGACTTGCATAATTGGACATGGGCTCTCCAATATTGTTTAACTAGGATGTTATAAAGGTAGTATTGAAAGCAGATCTGACTTGATCTAGTACCCATATGCCTCGTTCACCATTATGATGTCCCAGTTCTTTTTTTTTTTTTTTTTTTGGTTTTTGGGTCACACCTGGCAGTGCTCAGGAGTTACTCCTGGCTCCATGCTCAGAAATTGCTCCTGGCAGGCACGGGGGGACCATATGGGGCACCGGGATTCGAACCGATGACCTTTTGCATGAAAGGTAAACGCCTTACCTCTATGCTATTTCCCGGGCCTGATGTCCCAGTTCTTTCTTAAATGTATTCTAGACATTTCAGTGTTGACCACTATAGAATAAATAAACTATTGAGCATCAAAGAAATAGTATAGTGGGGAGGGTGCTTCCCTTGCATGCAGCTGACCAGGATTCAATTCCCAGCACTCCACATGGTTCTTTGAACTGTCAGGAGTGATCCTTGAGCACAGAGCCAGGAGTAAGTCCTAAGCACTGCTAGCTACAGCACTTCCCCCAAAAAATAACAACAACAAAGAAACAAACAAAAAACCCACAAACAAATAGTAAGTTGCTCTTTTCCTTTTCAGGAGAGCAAAAGATAATGATAGCTTGAAAGGTTCCTCATTAAATGATGTCAAAGGATTCTTATACACACTAGAGTAAAGGTTGTTTGTTGTAAGAATTTCTACCATTTCCTGGCTGAGTTATCAAATAGCTTTTCTCTTACGTCCAGTCTTTAAGAAAATTGAGTGAATGGAAGAGAGGACTTCTTTGAGGTCTGTCTTAGGTGTACCTGGATTCCCTTTCAGCCTGCCTGTCATTTCCGTGTAAGGTTGTAAAGCCTCATGGGATCCTGTTAAGATTTTGTGAAAGAGAGTTTGAGTCAGGGTGGTGGGCAGAAAAGTGACTGGAGCTCATGGTGGAAATGATCAGCAGAGCAGAAAAGGAGAGGCTGGAATGACAGGCCTGGTTCTGAGTGTGAATGGAACTCAAAGCCCTTGAAAGCAGGAAACTGCACAGGCCAAGACACTCAGAGAAAAGCTCTAATCTAAACAGAGGTAGCTTGGGTGCTGGATCACCTCCACCATTGTCCTAGAAGTTGACCCAAACCTTCAGTCCCTGAAAAATCTTCTCCACTCCTCCCTCTCCCATCCAACAAGAAGAGATTTTCAGTCCAAGGCGTCACAAGGTCTCCACAGCACAAAAGAGTTACTCCTGCAGAACACCTCAGTTTGACCCTGTGATCCCCACCCTTCCCCATGGCCCCCCAAAGCCTGGCTCCTCTTCCTGAGTGGAGGGAGCAGGAACCCTTCTGTCTAAACACTCCTTCCAACTTGACGCCTTTTTCTGCCAGCATCCTCTCCTGCGTTGTTGTATTTGTTTTAAGAGAATGTGAGAGGAGGGGAAAAGAGAGTGTTTAAAGATTGCGTGAATCTGATGGCTCCAACACACTATCACTGTTTTGACACAGTCCTCTCCATAGCGGAGGAAAGTTTACATCGGGGCCCTGTGACAGGATGACAGGCCTGGCTGGGGCACAGAGCTGGCTTGCCCTCTGGCTGGGTGCCAGCTGGTCATGTTTTTTTTCTTTTTTTTTTTAAAGACATTTTGCCGCCTTGATTTGCTCTTTATTATTGCTTCGTCCCTTTGTTTGCTAAGTTGTAGTGATTCAATATTCTTTACAAACAGATGCTAATCATACTTTGCACGTGCAGTCAAGTCCATTAAACAGATAAGCAAAGTCTATGCAAAGAAGTTCACGAGTTCACTGTCCACAAAAGGAAGAGGCTTGTTCTGTCTTGAGATTTCACAGAGCTTTCTAGCTCCTCTCTTCCCTCACCCTTCATGAAATTTCCTTTCAAAGGTATATTATTCATGTTATATATTATACTATATATTTGGCTCATTCTTAGGCAATGGTTAAGACTCAAATAGGCAGTAGCTGGACCTTGGAATACCCAGATTTTCATCTCTACACACTCACCTCCCACACATTTTTGAAGTCAGATATATTATACTAAATAACAAAGTAGTCACACTTATTTTGTTTTGTTTTGTTTTTGTTTTGGGGTCATACCCGGCAGAGCTCAGGGGTTACTCCTGGCTCTACGCTCAGAAATGCCCTGCCTCCATGCTACCTCTTTGGCCCCAGCAGTCACACTTAATCCTAAAACAACCCAGGCATCATCAGGTAGATAAAATATTTTGTCAGAGAAAAAAATAGACTCTCTGCATCTTGATTTTTTTAACTTGGTTGCAACAATTTTTAATATATAAAATTCACCAGCCAATTGAAAACAAAGTATTTCTATAATTTTAACATCAAAACACTTCTATTTGTGAGGAAGAAACTTCATGGCAGTAAGACCTTATGTTTAATCTCCAGCACCACAAACACAAAAGGTAGCACCTTATTACACAAAATACTGTCAGCTTTGTATTTATGCTAGTGTCAATTATTTCTTTGCTCCTTCTCCTTGTCCCTTATCAAAAGGCTGGATATTTTCTTTGTCTCCCCACCCCTATCTCCTGCTAATATTTCATCCTCTTGGGCTCTGACATAGTTTCAATTTGAATTGGAGGAATCCCTAGGTTTTCCCCTCCAGTGACATGATAAAGCCAAATTTACCCTGTGAAGCAGTGGTAAATTTGGGGAGTCCTTCACGGACAGAATTCATCCCATTTGGTGGAAGGTTAGGAGGGTTTGGATTCCAATTGCTAAACCCATGTCTGATATTTTCTCTGTGAATCTGAGCAAGATATTGATCTTCCTGAGTCTCCATTTCCTTACTGGTTTACATAATTATGAAAAAGGGATCAGCCTGGTTGCCCCACTGAATGGATGAGAATTGGGTCATAATTTGGGGGAATGGCTCCTTGTTTTACCCACGCATCATTCACAACTGTTTTCTCTTCAGTCAGCAAAGAGAAAGAAGTGAGAGATTTTATAAGAAAGTCCAACTTAAATTATTGATCCCAAGAAAAAACCCACCCACTCTTAAGATTCACACTATTAAAGTAGACATTCTAGAATTGGGTGGTTATTAAACTTGCTAGAAATCATTTATGAATTGAGACTGCTATGTTGAGTAACTCTATAGTCTTGGGTAATGCACACACTAAGCAGATATGCAGTTTTGAGAAAGGCTTCATGAAGTGTTGAAACACTGCACCAGGATCTGCCATGTTTCTCACATGTGAGTCACTTCACAAGTACTATAGACACTCCTCATCAGAGGTTAGAGCTCCCCTGGCTGGATTTTGTCTTCTGACTCTACCAGACGAAACAATCTATTTTCTAAGAAAAAGAAAGTGCTGGCCTGCGTTTTAGGCAGGAGGAAGGATAAAAGAAAGGCAGGAGACAGGAAGAAAATGTGAAAATGAGAGTCACTCAGACCCAGCACTTGAAGAAACACAAAACAGAAAAGAATGCCTTTGGATACACCTCATACTTCAGATTTCCTGTGCCAGATTGATAGATATTCAGGAACTGAATTCAGAATCGACCTGATGACATAGTGAGTTTTCATAGAAACTTTATTTTTGCAGATTGTGTACTATGCTCATGAAGTGCACACAGTACATTTTGGTTGTGTATAATAAGTTGACCAAATTTGGGGAAGAAGTTAGGTTGTGTAGAAAGACTGTTAAACTCCTGTAAGCAGTTATGGAGTTCATGTACAGAATCTCTGAGAAGGCTTTCTTTCTAGTGATTAAGAAACAATGATATCTCACAAGTTCATATTATATATATCTGGTTATATATTATATAGCTCATATATAATATATTATATATCTGGCTATATATTATATAATGTATATTATATATCTGGTTATATATTATATTATCTGGTTACTACACAGAATGTAGTGTGTGTTATAGAGTGAAAGTGCACATATTCTATCTAGATTGAGACAAAACTGAGTACAACTGTTGCCTCTGCTATTTACTAGCCATTTGGTTTTAGGTAATTTAACTTGCCCCTCCAATTGTCAATTCTCTATCATTAAATTGCAGGGTGGTAGTATCTACTTTTGATCATATTGTGCAGATTGAGAGAATGTTTGAGAGTTATTTAAGATGGTGTCTAGCACTAAGACAATAAGTGTTCAGAATAATATTGCAAAGCATACATTATAGTTAAGCAGATTATAGCTATCGCAGGTTAACTTGCCTGATGGACATAGCAGTCTATATTGTCAGGATTACAGTTTTGACTCCAATATTAATTTCTCCTCTTTCTATGGCCCCATATTAACTTCACTCTTTTATTGCTCTTAGAGAAGCCCAGTATTGAAGGAGACAGGGTAAGTCAATCACTACTACAGGGAAATCAACTCCAAACAGTAGGTCAGTAATGCCATGGTATTTTCTTCCCATTACGTGCTGAGCCAAGAAGCCTGATCCCTGGCCCTGATCCCTGAGCCCCACAGATGGCTTGTGCTGGGAGGTGAACAGATGGCCACGTCATAGGGAGGGTCCCTGTGCCATGTGTCTGTTCCATCACCTGCTGCTTTCATTCAATTGATTGGTATTGATTTCTCATCCAAAAGTAATTTGTTTCAACTCCAGTGCAATGGTTGGATGACACTATTACCCCGGAACTTCTTTTTCCCCTCTCAGTGGTTATAAATACCCTCCATGCTATTGTACTTGGCATACTGGATACAAATGGAGATGGAATCCTAGCGCTCCTAAGGAAAGGGAGCCAGGCTTGCCGTAAGGAGAAGACAGCGCTTAGTTTAAGGAGCTGAAGCTGATAACTGTGGCCTTGTCCAGAATAGTGCCTGGGAGCTTTCTTATCTCCCTTTGGCAGGAGGTGCTGGGAGCTTCCTGTGCGAAATCAGGAGCTAACTCCGTTTTCCTCTTGTTGTTCAGCTTCCTCCACCCTCAAGACGGTTCCCAGCACAGTGATTATCTTTGCATCTTCAAACATGGCACAATCTACTTCCTTAAGAGCTTGATGTATTCTTAAGACAGAGGCAAATTCCCCTCCCCCCAGATCCCTTTCCAAGTGCCGTTATGTAGTGGGCTCCGTAATGGCATTCTATTTTTATGGTTCCAATTTACAAAGAGGGAAAAATATCAGCCCCAGGTTAGAATTGGTCCTTTCTTGTTGGAGGAGTTCGTAGTAAATCTCGCCAGTCTCTTTCCTAGCATGACTTGTGGCCTTGGAGTTATGGGTGGGGGTGTGGGTGCAGGTGAGGATGGGGGTCGCTGCGTTGTTGGGGTAGCAAAGGCTGACAGCCTCTTATGAACTCAGCTGGGCCTTGGGAAATGCCCAGTCTCACCTTTAACATAATTCTTTGCGTTTCCTAAACCCAAGAGTCTGAAATTAAGATCTTTGTCTAGGGCCTCCTTTATTATTTTTTTTTCTTTCTTTGGAGGCAAAGGAAAATAAAATGAAAGACTTCTTTTCCGTATGCGAACTGATTTTTAGCAGTTTGATATAGCAATGCCAAGTGTGTGCGTCTATTATAGGTGGTAGAACATGGCTCATAACTCTAAATGTGTATAATAAGCACCATTATATGTGGAATAAATTGTACTAACCTTTGTACTGTGTGTACAAGATAGAAGATGAGCAGTGGTTGAAGATAAAGTGGTTAGAGTTTTAAAAAATCAGAATATCAGAATACTAATGAACATAGGCCAGAGTGGTCTGTGTAATTATTTCATTATGAAAATGTTCCAAGTAAGAAGAAAATGAGTAATACTCTCTGATGCAATTTTCTCTACTTAAGACAAGATAAAAATGTTCTTTAATTGATCCAATGGTTATAAGGAATAGTCTATCATTTTTATAATATAACTCTAAAAAATGGACATTTAAAAATATTTGAGGAGGGCCAGAGAGATAGCATGGAGGTAGGCATTTGCCTTGCATGCAGAAGGATTTGGTTCAAATCCCAGCAACCCATATGATCCCCCGAGCCTGCCAGGAGTGATTTCAGAGCATAGAGCCAGGAGTAACCCCTGAGCGCTGCAGACTGTGACCCCCCCAAAAAAATTTGAGGAGGGGACTGTAGAGATGCTTTCTATGCATGCACAGGCTAGAATTCTATCCCTGGCACTCCATAGTGTTCCTCAAGCTCTGGGAGGAGTGATCATTGTCTACAGATCTAGAAGTGAGCCCAGACACTACCAGATGTGGTCCCAAGTCAAAACAAAATTTTTACTTAAATGTTTTAATTTGAAAACATTTGGGAAAATCTGCTGTTTAGACCGGAAATAGATAGCACCATGGACTTTTGCTAAATCCATTAGGTCTAATAATATTTTTATTATACATAGTAACTTCTACATTAGCTATAACATTGTTATATTAAAAAATGTATATTTAAAATATGTAAGTCTAATTGACAGTGTCTAGGATTTATTTTAAAGGCTTCATAACAAAGAAAAAGGAAAGAATGGATAAAAGAAATGTGCCAAAATCTGTTTGTTTGGGGGCCACACCAGCTACTGCTTAAGGCTTACTCTTGGCGCTACACTTTCGAATCATTCCTGGTGGAGGTCGTAGGAACATGGAGTTTCAGGGATTGAACCCAGGTCAACTGCGTGCAAGATGAGCATCCTATCTGCTACCTACTTGGCTCATGGAATGTGGAAAAACCTTGATAAAATTTGGGGAGATGGGTTACATGGGGATATATTATAGTATTTTGAGTGATCGGTACATGTAAAATAACAATTAAAATAGATGCAAGATAGAAACAAGATTTCATTGACTTATGCCTTTCTATATGATTACAAATGTTTGAGGGAGATCAATGATAAATTAGATTACTGCCTAACAATGAGGCCAGTGGGCCTCAGAAGCATTACAGGGAAGCTTAGAAGCAGTATGTGATGTTGGGGAGTGGTACTCAATAGAGCAACATACTCCTATCCAGTGGTTGAATATTTTGAAATCCTTTCTCAACTCAAAGAACAGAGTAGAATCCTTAAAATGTATTTCTATCATATTTTCCTCTCTGGCCTTTAAATTTTTTTTTCTCATTTCATTTATCTCTTTACTTTCATCAGAAATCACAACTGCTCTTGTCTACTTAGGAAACAATCTTTGGAAATAGGACTTTAAAAATTCCTTCTGGTTTCAAAATCTCTATCTGCTCCAAACTCATACTAACTAGAGTTCAGCAAACTTTCTGTTCACCACAAATTACCAGATGGTGAGAGTACAGAATGTTCCTTGATACAAGTCATGGTGAAAATAGCTACTTCCCGCACATAAGGTGCTTTCTCTGTTGGTGGGGAGGTTGGAGTTAACCAATTCTAAAAAGGAGATGGAAAAGAAAAGCTTCATTGCTGAAGACCAGCAGGTAGTGGAGAGTTGGTCAGAAGTGCTATCAGAGAAATGAAAACCTGGGAAGCCCATAGACATTTGTCTGAGGCCCCTGACAAATATCTTTATGTATTTGTTTCATGTTCCAAATAAATCCACATATCAAAAGGTTTTTTATTGTTAAAGGAATCAGAATCCATTTTACAATTAGCAAGAGAAGTAAATGCCATGGTCTGTGGTGAGCAGCTGAATGATAGGCATGTGTCATGTATGCTCAAGTTATTTCACTGCCTGATTCGACAAAGTTCTAAAACCTTAGTTCCAGTACAGATTCAGGTGCACTAGCACCATGCTTGATGGGCAGTTCTGATATTGGAAGTCATGAGGGATTATGGAAGCAGTAATGAAAATGAGATGCTCAAAGAAAGCTCAGAGACAGTAAGGATTTCATCAGAAGTAGGCAAGGCTAATACCTTTGTGACACAGTAGAAGCATTTCTTACTTTTCTATGCTGTCTTTAGCTTACAAAGCCTCTTTAATTAAATCAAGCCATTAATGCTTGTCCTGTGAGATTCACCAGGAAGGTACCCACAGCTATGAGAAGTCAGGGTGGGACTAGGATTGACTTCCTCTGACTCCTGGTCCAGTTCTCTTTGAACTACCTGTTTAGCTAGAAAAAGGATTTCCGTAGGTGTAAGGTTAAAACAGTAGGTAGGGAATGGACTATACATGGCCTTGACTGTCTGAGACTTGCTCTGCAGACACATGAGGGAACAAAAAGAATGTCACACAGAATGAGAATTTCATAGCATTGACCTCGGAGTGGTTATGAGGGTGTTGGAGTGGGAAAGTCAGCTGGCATCAAGACCAGAGTCAGAGTGGACCTAATTGTTCTTTCTTCTCACCAAGTTATTTTTCTATTACTATGTATAAACTACACATAGACTATAGTTAGAATAGAACAAAATAAATCAACATTCACAGCAATGATGGATGTCAGAAATTTATTACATGAAAATATAAATCTACTGATGACAGCAAGTTAGAGAAAACAGGCCAACTTCCAGGTGTTAGATTTAAAAATTTTTTCCTTAAGATGATATTCTCCTAGCAAGTTTAAATAATAAGAAAGACTTTGTGATTTTTTTTTTTAGAAATAAGACAGAGTTTAAAGATAGCTCCTTAATTTTATAATTGACACTTACAGCCTGAGAAGTTAAAGGACTTGCCACGATATCCACAAACTTGAAAGGAAATTGAATGGATTTTATAACTGTTTTTTGGTGGGTGTTTCCATGTGCACCTAATTAACCCTGGAAAAATGTTTGCTGGAAAATGGAATATTCCAATTAAAAGCCATTTTATAGATATGAAATGTTATTGCTTCCTTGATATTTCCATTTATGATCATAATTTCAAATTTTTATGTTTACAAATTTCCCTACTAGGAACTAATTAAATTCTAGATGCTAAGTTTTCTAATTTATATATTTGTATTTAATGTTGAATATTGAACCAGGAAAAACATATAGAGATATACTTGTATGCTATTTTTCTCAAATAAAGCAAATATACTTGCTATTTTTATGTAAAGATAGTTATCAGGGAGAAGTCTAAGATTTAAATAAACATGTGATTTTTTTTGGTTGTTTCAGTAGTTAACCATTAATTTCTATTCCATTTATCATCATGCTCTGCACCATGCCACAGAACAATTTTGCAAAGCTTTATTCTTTCTTTTGTATATATAGGCATTACTCTTGTTCCAAGAACGAAGAGTCCTTCATTGTGGAGCCTAACAACAACATAGGAAACAGAATTGAGAGTATCACTCAGCGCGTCGCAATAATAGAAGGAAAGAATAAGGTATTGTTTATAAAAATAAGCATTGGAATATTTATTTAAAATACACCCTCAGTTTCAGTTATGAATTTATTGGAATCAGAAGTAATTCAGATGCTCAGACAAAAACTCAGTGAGAAGAGAGAAATGCATCTACATGGAGAGATACATGCTAGCAACTGCTGTTTTCTCCAACTGGTCACCAATTCCAGATCAATATAAGCATTCATACCTAAGGGAAGAACTGCCTCTTAAACAGCCAACCACTCACTTAAGTGTCCCTGGCCCCAGATGCTTACAGAATCTGCTACGAATTATGATTAAATTTGAGTCTCTGCAGAAAACCTGGGCCTCATAAATGGTCAGGAGATTCTAGCATATAGCTAGGATTGGGAATCATTAAATTAGTTCCTGATAAGCAAATAGAAGAACAAAATAAGGCTAATATGGAACATGTTCATTTCACATTTTTTTTATTTTGTCTATGCAAAAGTTAAGTCTGACTGAATTGTAACCTACAAGCACACACATTTCCTGACCTTACAAGTGCTCAGCAATTCTCTTTTACACTGTTTTTGCACCATTTCTATCCATCTCAATAGGCCTATCTCAATGACTTGACTTTATGACTATTTTTCTATTGAATGAGTGAAAAAATACATTAAAAACCCCTGTTAATGGGACTGGAGAAATAGTACAGCAAGTAGAGCTCTTGCCTTGCTTGAAGCCAACACAGGCCCCATCACGCCACGTGATGTCCTGAGCACTAGCAAGAGTGATCCGTGAGTCAGGAGTAAGCCCTGAGCATAATCAGGTGTGACCCTTAAGCAAACAAAACATTTGTTGTTCTCAAACAAGGGTTCATGATGCTTTAAAAAGGGGGGCCCGGGAGATAGCATGGAGGCAAGGCGTTTGCCTTTCATGCAAAAGGTCATCGGTTCAAATCCCGGTGCCCCATATGGTCCCCCGTGCCTGCCAGGAGCAATTTCTGAGCATGGAGCCAGGAGTAACCCCTGAGCACTTCCGGGTGTGACCCAAAGAGCAAAAAAAAAAAAAAAAGAAAGAAACTGGGGCCAATGCATTAGCACAGTTGGTAGGTAGGGCATTTGCCTTGCATGCGGCCAACTCAGGTTCATCTCCAGCATTCTATATGGTCCCTGCCAGGAATAATATTTTGAGTGCAGAGCCAAGAGTACCTGAGCACCTCCAGGTGTGGCCCAAAAATGTAAAAAATAAATGAAACTTAAAATTATAAAGGAAACTCAGAGCTGGAGTGAAATTACAGTGGTTAAGGTACGTGCTTTGCAATTCTCAGCATTTCATATGGAGGGAATGCAGAATCAGGAGTAACTGCTGAGCACCACAAGGTGTGACTTTACCCCAAAAGATAAAATTCAAATAGCCCCTAACAAAAGGTATGTTGTGCATATGTACCTTGATTTGGGATAGTTTGTTAAAATACATGTCACTGTCTGCTTTAATATGGCTATGCTTCTGTGAGCTATTTATTCAGCTATATTCTTTGTATTTGAAGGCAACAAAGCATTTAATGTTCTTACATGTAGGATTTAACAATGATAACAATAAATAACATCTGTATTCTTTATTATATAAAAATTTTTTTTGTTTTTTTTTTTTGGCCACACCCAGTGACGCTCAGGGGTTACTCCTGGCTATGCGCTCAGAAGTCGCTCCCGGCAGGCACCGGGGACCATATGGGAACCGGGGGATTGAACTGTAGTCCGTCCTAGGCTAGCGCAGGCAAGGCAGCAGGCACCTTACCTCCTGCGCCACCTCCCGGCTCCCATAAAATTATTTTTTTGACATTTGCTAATGCCAACAGTCATTGGCAGAACAAAGCAGTTACTCTTTTTTTTTT
>PVKC010008028.1:0-28684 GCA_004027635.1 Crocidura indochinensis | reverse complement strand
AATAAAGATAGGTACCACATAAAATCCATGGTCTTGAGATAAAAAAAAACGTGGCTGAGCACAAAAAGAGAGAAAAAAAGAAAAATAAATAAATAAATAAATATAAATGGAGACGATAACTTCAATAACCACACCAAAACAAAGAAATTGGCAAATAGTAGATAGATAAATACAGAAAAAATTGTTTTGTGCTTTTTGCAATCTTTCCCCCTCCTGCATAGGCACAATAAATATTGGGGACATTAGAAAAGGAATTTCCTTGGCCTACAAGATATAGGGTTTCTCCACCCTTGGAGTATATTGTCATGGGATCAACTATAGACTCTGTTCAAGTTCATTTACTCTCCCCTTGGTGCTTTTGTGATGTTTGGAAGACTCCTGCTCCATCCTGGGTGATCAAATCAGGTCTCTGTATCTAGAGATCTCAGTATCTGCACAGGTCAAGGGGTGGAACTTATGATGAAGTCTTTCTTTGTGGTTTTAGAAGTTCTGCTCCCTCCATGTCATTTTAATCTGTCTTCTGTGGTTGGTGGTCTTGGTCTTTGCGCTGATCCTAGGGTGGAGCCCAGGCTAGCGTCTTTCATTATGGTTCCAGAAGACACACTCCATTGCAATTGTCTCAGACGGACATTTGGAACTGGAGATCATGATTGTTGTGCAGGTCTTAGCTCGAACCCTAGACTAGGGCTTTTTTATTGGTCACAGGATACATACAGTCCAGTCGTGGTTCTATCAGCCAGTCATCTGTAAAACGCCATCTTGGCTTTTGGACGGACCAAGGGGTGAAAAGTCTTATTGCCAGCTAGAGGGGTAGGATAACCTGCTCTTAGGTCAAGTTGTTCTCATTTTCCTCGTCAGGATATCATATTAGAGCTGGCACTTGTTGGTGTCCAAGCAGCATTAAGGATGTCCCGGATGGGATTTGTTTCCTATAGCTCTCATGAAGAACTGTGTCGTTTCTATGTCTGGGATCCAGGGTTCAGGGCTGGACAGATGGTTTCTAATCAATTGGGGTCCAAATTGAGTCCACGTGACATATTTTCAAGGTGGGAGATGTCCCTGTATTGTAAACAAGTATGAGTACTTATCCCTAGTAGATAAGAGCTCATTTTAATACGTAAGGTTTTATTTATTTATTTATTTATTTAGTGTGTCTTTGCAGGGGGAAGTGGTGCTACGTTATATTGCCAGTGCATTTGTGGGTGGAAAAAAGAAAACGGAAACAGGTCCCACACCCAAGAAAGACAAAAATAGAAGTAAAAATATATGTGCTCCTATATATATATATATATATATACATATATATGAAATAACAAAGTAATTAAAGGGACAAAATGATTCTATAGACTATCTTACATTTGGGGAAAAGCAGGTAGAGAGGTAGTGCAATACAGGTCTTATATTTATGATGGAAGGGTAGGTTTCCCCATTGTCTTTTGAGATTTCCTTGTGGTGTGTGTGGGTTCCCGGGTGCCTTTTCATCACACAACTTGAATTTCTTGAGATTGGCAAAAGTTTTGCAGCAGGGAAGTCTTGGGAAGAGTTCTTGCTTTGGGGGTACTTTTAGAGATAAGTCTGGTTTCAAGTAACAGTCCACATTAGGTAGAGTTGGTAAGGAGGGCTGCACAGCTTGAGTCAGAGGGGAGTTGGTTGCGTTTTCTTGCCAGGGACGAGGTGTAGGTTTAACTGGGTGACCCTTTGGTTGGGTGCTGGGCACTGGTTCATTGGGGTAGGAGGTCAGTCTTGAGAACTGAGGGTGAAGGGTTTTAAATAAGGTGGGAAATCTGGATGGGATTGAGGAGGTAAGGGATAGTCAGATTTCCAAAGGGGGGGGGGAGGAGAAAGTATATGGAAGGGGCAGGAAAGAAGAAAAGATAAGATACATTAAAAAGAAAAAGAGAAGATGAAAGAAGAAAGAAAGAAGGCAGTGAGAAGAGAGGAGGAAAGAGCAAGGGAATGCTAGTTTGCTTGAATGTGTTCAATAAGTAGGGCCTGGAGAATGAGTCTGTAGGTCACAGTTGCTGCTTCGATATTCTGGCTGGTCACATGTTTCAAACCCTAAAAGGAGGTATAACCTAGAGATAAAGTGTATGTTTAAGAGTTTTCTTGGGACATTCTCGTAGTGCGAGTTGGGTATGGTATCTAGAGTGACTAGGCCCCGAGATGCCATCTTAGTTTATCCGCACTTTGTATCCAAGAATGCCTGTGGACAGAAAAGCTGAGAGGTTATTTTAAATATAGTAAGATTAAGGCATTAAAACATATTGTTATGGGATACTTTCATTGAGGTCAGTGATTTCCCATGGTATTCTTTACCTGTAATTCTGTATAAGATCCCTAAGGGATTATTATGAGCCTTTGTAGTAGAAGGCTGGTTACATACCTGTTCTCTCTATGCTGCAGTTTCTACTGTTGCTGGTTTCTTTGTGGTACAATGTGCAGTCTAGAGTTTGTGTTGTTCTTTCATATGTTTTGGGCACTGCTCCCCGGTGTATGTTGGCTGTTACAGTGTTTGGAGTTTCTACCCTGATAAACCCTGTTATTTGATTGTTGAGTATTTGTTATATATAAGGTGTATGTTCTAGGTGTTTCAGAATAGTGCTATCATTCTGTGTTTATCCTTCGTCTTCTGACTTACTTCGTATAACATAATATGTTCTAGGTCCATCCACGTTGCTGCAAAGTCCATGATTGTATCATTTCTGACTGCCATGTAGTATTCCATTGTGTATAGATACCACATATTAATGATCCACTCATCTGTTGTTGAACATTGAGGTTGGTTCCAGGACTTGGCTATTATACTTAGTTCTGCAATAAATAGTGGGGTGCACACATACTTTGGTATGAATGCCTTTCCAGCTTGGTGGTAGATACCTAGGATAGCAATTACTGGGTCAAATGGCAGCTCAATTCTGAGTTCCTTGAGCACTCTCAAGACTGTTCTCCATAGGTGTTGGACTAGGGGGCATTCCCACCAGCAGTGGATGAGAGTGCCTTTCATACCGCATCCCCGCCAACAGAGGTTGTTCCCATTATTTTTGAAGTGAGCCATTCACACTGGTGTAAGGTGGTACCTCATTGTTGTTTTGATTTGGATTTCTCTGATGATAAATGAAGGTGAGCGTGTTTTCATGTGTTTGTTGGCCATCTTTTGGTCTTCCTCTGAGAAGTGTCTATTCATTTCATCTTCCCATTTATTTATGGCTTTATTTGGTTTTTGGGGGCTCAGCTTTCTAAGTGCTTTGTATATTCTGGATATCAGCCCTTTATCGGATATGTTGAGTGAAAAGATTTTTTCCCAGTCAGTTAACTGTCTTCTTGTGTTAAGTAGGCTTTCTTTTGCCATGCAGAAGCTTTTTAGTTTGATGTAATCCCATTTGTTTATGTTTGAAGCTAAAGTTCTTGCCATTGGTGCTCCGTCCTCAAAGACCTTTCTGATATATAAGTCTTCAAGTGTTCTACCTATTTTAGTCTCTATAAACTTTATAGATTCGGGTCTAATTTCAAGGTCTCTGATCCATTTTGGGTTGATTTTTGTATAAGGAGTGAGGTATGGGTCAATTTTGAATTTCTTACATGTGGTTTTTCAGTTGTACCAACACCATTTGTTGAAAAGACTTTCTTTATTCCTTTTCAAGTTCTTGGCTCTCTTGTCAAATATTAGTTGACTGTATATCTGGGGGTTTATGTCTAGAAATTCTGTTCTAATCCACTGGTCTAAAGCTCTGTCCATGTACCGGTATCATGCTGTTTTGATCACTGTGGCTTTATAGTATAGCTTCAAGTTAGGTAGCGAGATGCCACCTAGCTTCCTGTTTTTTAGTATATGTTTGACTATCCTGGGTCTTTTGTGGTTCCAGATGAATTTTATGATTGATTGTTCTAATTCTTTAAAGAATGATGTCTGAATTTGGATAGGGATTGCATTGAATCTATATAGTAGTTTGGGTAGGATAGTCATTCTGACTATGTTGATTCTACCTACCCATGAGCATGGGATGTTCTTCCATTTCCTTAGATCCTCTTCAATTTCTTTCTGGAGTGTTTTGAAGTTTCCCTGGTATAGATCCTTCACTTCCCTTGTAAGGTTGATTCCTAGGTACTTTATATTTTTTGATACTATTTTAAATGGAGTTGTATTTTTGATCTCCTCTCCTCAACTTCATTATTTGTGTAGAGAAATGCCATGGTCTTTTGTGTATTGACTTTGTACCTAGTCACTTTGCTGTATTGGTTAACTGTTTCTAGAAGTTTTACTGTGAACTCTTTAGGGTTTTCGACGTGTATCATCATATCATATGCAAAGAGAGATAGTTTGAGTTTTTTTCCCAATTTGAATTCCTTTGATGCCCGCCTCTTGTCAGATTGCTATTGCTAAGACTTCTAAGATTATATTGAATAAGAGTGGAGAGAGAGGACAGCCTTGTCTAGTTCCTGAGTTTAGTAGGAATGCTTCTAGTTTTTCACCATTAAGGATAGTGTTGGCTGTGGGCTTTTCATAGGGAGCTGTAACTATCTTGAGGAAGGTTCCCTCTAACCCTATTTTGCTGAGTATTTTCAACATGAAAGGGTGTTGGATTTTGTCAAATGCCTTCTCTGTATTGACTGATATGATCATGTGGTTTTTATCTTTCTTGTTGTTGATGTGATGTATGATGTTGATTGATTTCCGTATGTTGAATCAACCTTGCATTCCTGGGATGAAACCCACTTGGTCATGATGTATGATCTTTTTGATGAAGTACTAGATTCAATTTGCTAAAATTTGTTTAGAATCTTTGCATCTGTGTTCATTAGTGAGATTGGTCTGTAGTTTTCTTTCGTGGTGGTGTCTTTGCCATCTTTGGGAATGTGATACTAGACTCATAAAAGGAACTGGGGAGGATTCCTGTTTCTTCGATGGTTTGGAAGAACCTGTGGAAAAGTGGTAGTAAGTCTTCTCGGAATGTTTGATAGAATTCCCCTGTAAATCCGTCTGGATCTGGACTTTTGCTCTTAGGGAGTTTCTTAATTATCTCTTCAATTTCCTCTGAAGTGATTGGTCTGTTTAGGCTTTCTAGGTCTTCCTTTTCCAGTCTTGGAAGACGGTATTTTTCCAGGAATCTGTCAATTTCTACTGGCTTCTCTAGCCTAACTGAGTATAGTTGTTCATAATATGATCTCATGATATGTTGTATTTCTTGGGGTTCTGTTGTAATCTCTCCCCTTTCATTTGTGATCCTACTGATTTGGGTATTTTCTCTTTTTTTAGTGAGTTTAGCCAGTGGTTTGTCTATCTTGTTTATTTTTCAAATAACCAACTCCTGGTCTCATTGATTTTTTGTATTGTTTTCTTAGTTTCTATGTCGTTTATTTCTGCTCTGGTTTTTTATTATTTCTTGCCTTCTGGTTGTGGTTGGATTTCTTTGCTGCTGTTGTTCTAATTCCTTGAGGTGATCCTTTAAACCGTTGATTTTGTCATTTTCCAGTTTCTTGACATAGGCCTGTATTGCTATGAGTTTACCCCTAAGTACTGCTTTTGCTGTGTCCCACAGATTTTGACAAGTTGACTCTTCATTATCGTTTGTCTCAAGGAATCTTTTTATTTCTTCCTTGATTTTTCTTTGATCCAGCTGTTATTGAGCATCATGTTGTTTAATCTCCAGGTATTAGTTTTTCTCCATTGTTTCTTCTTGCAATCAATTTTGACCTCTGTTGCACAGTGATCTGATAGGGTGCTTCTAATGATCCTTACCTTTGTGATCTAATATAGGTTAGATATGTATCCTAGGATATGGTCTATTCTGGAGAAGGTTCTATGTGGGCTTGAGAAGAATGTGTATTCTGTTTTCTGGGGATGGAGGGTTCTATAAAAGTCTATTAGCCCTAGATCTTCTAATTTTTCATTTAGGGCTCTTATGTCTTTGCAGTTTTTCTGTTTGGTGGATCTGTCCAGTGGTGATAGTGGAGTATTGAGACCTCCTACAATTATCAAATTTCCCTTCATGTGTTTCTCCAAGTTTGCAAGCAGTTGACTCACATATTTTGCTGGCTCTACATTAGATGCATATATATTGACCATGGTTAGTACTTCTTGATCTAGTGTTCCCCTGATCAGTAAGTAGTGTCCCTCTTTGTCTCTGATCACTTTTTTGAGGTTGAATGGAATTTAGTCTGATATGAGAATGGCTGTCCCTGCTCTTTTTTGTTTTCTATTAGCCTGAATTATTAATTTCCATCCTTTTATTCTAAGCCTGTGCTTGTCCTGTAGTTGTAGGTGTGTTTCTTGCAGGCAGCAGAAGTCTGGTTTACGTTTTCTAATCCAGTTTTCTACTAAGTCTCTCTTAATGGGAGAGTTTAGTCTGTTAACATTTAGGGAGATTATTGACAGAGAGGACTGTTGTGCTGTTGTGTTCATTAGGGTGGTTGTTGTTACAATCGGGGGTTTGGATTGTGTAATTCATCTCTGAGTAGGTTGTTTAGGGTCGGTTTTGTTTGCGCAAATAGTGTAAGTTCATTTACGCTTGAGAATGTTTTTAGTCTGTCTTCCCATATGAATGAGAGTTTTGCTGGATATTGGACCCTAGGTTGGAAATTTTTTTTCATTCAGGCGTTTAAATATGTCATTCCACTGTCTTCTTGCTTGAATTATTTCAAGTGGGAAATCTGATTTGATTCTTATGTCCCTTCCTTTGTATTTTTTCTATGACTTTATTACATTTTTTGGAGCTCAGCTTTCTGAGTGCTTTGTATATCCAAGATATCAGCCCTTTATCCAACGTGTCAAGTACAAAACATATTCCCATTCTGTTAACTGTCTTCTAGTATTAACTAGGGTTTCTTTATTCATGCAGAAACTTCTTTGGTGTACTACCATTTATTTATGTTTGATGCTAAAGTTCTTGCCATTGACATTCTATCCTCAAGGACTTTTTTGATATATAGGTCTTGGGGTGTTTTGCAATTTTTCCTCAATAAACTTTATAGATTTGGGTCTAATTTCAAGGTCTTTAATCCATTTTGAGTTTACTTTTGTGCAAGGTGTGAGATATAGATCACTCTTTTAATTTCTTACAGACAGTTATACACTGGTTCCAACACCATTAGTTGAAGAGATTGTGTTTGTTCCATTTAAGTTCTTGGCTCTTTTGTCAAATATTAGTTGACTGCATATTTGGGGGTTTATTTCTGGATATTCTTTTCTAACCCACTGGTCTGAGACTCTGTCTTTGTTCCAGTACCATGCTGCTTTGATCTCTATGGCTTTATACTAAAGTTTCAGGTTAGGTAAAGAGATGCCACCCAGCTTCTTGATTTTTAGAATGTATTTGGCTACCCTGGGTCTTTTGTGCTTCCATATGAATTTTATAATTGATTGTTCTACATCTTTAAAGAATTTAGTCTGAATTTGGATAGGGATTGCACTGAATCTATATAGAAGTTTAGGTAAGATCGTCATTTTTTATTTTGGTTTTTTTTTTGGGTCACATCTGGCAGTGCTCAGGGGTTACTCCTGGATCCATGCTCAGAAATTGCTCCTGGCAGGCATGGGGGACCATATGGGGCACCGGGATTCAAACCGATGACCTTTTGCTTCTTGAAAGGCAAACGCCTTTCCTCCATGCTATCTCCCAGGCCCCAAGATCGTCATTTTAATGATGTTGACTCTACCTATCCACGAGCATGGGATGCTCTTCCATTTCCTTAGGTCTTCTTCAATTTTTTTCTGAAGTGTTTTGAAGTTTTCATGCTATAGGTCCTTCACTTCTCTTAGTAACTTGATATTTTGGATACTATTTTAAATGAAATTGTCTCCTTTATTTCTTCCTCCTCAACTTTGTTATTAGTCTAGACCAGGAGTCCTCAAACTTTTTAAACAGGCCCAAGTTCAACTGTCCTTCAGACCATTGGAGGGCCAGACTATAGTAAAAACAAAAACTACGAACAAATTCCTATGCACGCTGAATACATCTTATTTTGATGTGAAGAAACAAAATGGGAACAAATACAATATGTGGCCTGCAGGCCATAGTTTGAGGACCACTGGTTTAGACTATAAAGGAATGCTACTGTCTTTTGTGTATAGACTTTGTAGCCAGCCACTTTGCTGTATTGGTTGTTTCTAGGAGTTTTACTGTAAACTCTTTGGGTTTTCGATGTATATCATCAGATCATTTGCAAAAGATAGTTTGAATTCCTCTTTTCCTACTTGGATTCCTTTGATTCCCTTCTCTTGTATAATTGCTATTGCTAGGACTTCTAAAACTATATTGAATAAGAGTGGAGAGAGTGGACATCCTTGCCTATTTCCTGACCTTAGTGTTATGCTTTCAGTTTTTCATCATTATGGATAATGTTGACTGTGGGCTTTTCATAAATAGCCATAACTATCTTGAGGAAGGTTCCTTCCAGTCCTATTTTGCCGAGTATTTTCATCATGAATGGGTGTTGGATTTACTCAAACCACTTTTCTGCATTGATTGATATAATCATGTGGATTTTGTCTTTCTTTTTGTTGATGTGATGTATGATGTTGATTGATTTGAGTATATTGAAGCATCCTTGCATTCCTGAGGTGACACTCATTTAGTCATGGTGTATAATCTGTTTGATGCATTGTTAGAGTCCATTTGCTAAAACTTTGTTAAGAATTTTTGCATCAATGATAATTAGTGAGATTGGTCTGTAGTTTTCTTTCTTGGCAATGTCTTTGCAATCTTTGGAAATGAGTGTGATAATAGTCTTATTTAAAGGAATTAGGAAGGATTCCTCTCTTTTCAATGTTTTGGAAGAACCTGTGGATCTATGGTAGTAATTCCTATTGGAATGTTTGATAGAACTCACCTTTAAAACCATCTGGACCTGGACTTTTGTTCTTTAGGAGTTTCTTAATTACTGATTCAGTTTCCTCCTATGTGATTGGCCTATTTATGTAGAAAACTACATTCTCCTTATTTAGTTTCAGAAAATGATATTATCCCAGAACTCTGTCCATTTCTTCTCGGTTCTCTAACCTAAGTATATAATTTTTCATAATAATTCCTCAAGATGTGTTAGATTTCTTGGGTTTGTGTTGTAATCTCTCCCTTTTTACTTGTGATCCTATATATTTGGGTGTTTTCCCTCTTTTATGGTGAGTTTTCCCAGTGTTTTGTCTATCTTGTTTATTATTTGAAAAACCAACTCCTGTCTTATTGATTTTTTCTATTGTTTTCTTAGTTTCTATGTTGTTTATTTCTGCTCTGATTTTTATTATTTCTTATATTCTGGTTGTGTTTGGGTTTCTTTGCTGCTGTTTTTCCAAGTCCTTAAGGTGTCCATTTAAACTGCTGATTTTGTCATTTTCTTCTTTGCTATAGGCCTTTGATATAGGCCTGAATTGCTATGAGTTTCCACTTACTTACTGCTTTTGCTGTGTTCCACAGATTATGACAATTTGTGTCTTCATTATCGTTTGTCTCAGGGATCTTTTTCTCAAGGATTTATCCTTGAGTTCCTCTTTGATCCAGTTGTTGTTGAGCAGCATGTTGTTTAATATCCAGGTGTTGTATTTTCTCCATAGCTTCTTTTTAAGTCAATCTTGATCTGATAGTGATCTGATAGGATGCTTCTAATAATTCTTATACTTGTGACTCTAGGCAGGAAGTTTCTTTCATTTAGTATTTTAAATATGTCATTCCACTGTCTCTTGCTCGGACTGTTTCACATGGGAGATCTGGTTTGATTCTTATGTTCCTTTCTTTGTACTTGAGGGTTTTTCCCTTATTGCTTTAAGGAGTTCATTTTTCTCTTTTTCATTTTTATTTTTTTATTTTTTATTTTTACCATTTGGATTACTATATGTTCTGCTTTTGGTTTATTAAGGTCTATTTGACTGTGGACTCTTTTTAGCTCTTGAATTTTCACTGGAACCTCTTTCCAGAGGGTGAGAAGGTTTTCTGCTTTTATTTTCCTGACTACTTGTTCTCCCCTTTCTATATTTCCTCCCATCTGGTATTCCTACAATTCGTAGATTATTTCTTAGTCTTGCTCATTAAATACCTAACATTTTCTTCCAAGCTTTACCTCTTATTTCTTTATTGGCTTGTCACTTTTTGTTTATAGTTTTTCTTCAAGTTTTTCTATGTGATTCTCCAACTGTGTAATTCTGCTATTATGGCTTGCTAAGATGTTTTTGATTTCCTTTAATTCATTTGTATTGATTCCCTCATCTTCTGATAAAGTTCTTCTTTGAGTTGATTTGCTTATCTGAGGATTTTTTTAAGTTGTTGGCTAGCGACTCCTTTATTTCTATTGCCATGGCTTTCCTTGCTAGCTTTAGGTCTTCATTTAATGAGCCCATACATTTTGGTAGGGTTGGGAACTTGCTAGGAGTACTACCTATATCCCTGGTTGCTTAGTTCACCTATATTTCTTTGTATTTGTTGTTTTGGCTTGGAGTGTTCTGCCTTTGAATCTCTGCCCTCATTTGTCGCCTGTGGCATGGTGCTGGGTCTCTTCTCTGGAGTGCCACCCTACGCAGGTTTGATAGCTGCAGTCTCTGAAGTTTAGTTACGCCCTCAAGTCTCTTTCCTCACCAGTTAGAAGCCGGAGGTCCCCTCAGCCTTGCCCAATGGCAGCAAGGTTTTCCCTCTCCCCCTCCCTGTCAGACCATCTGCCTGCCACCTTCTCCAGCTGGAAATGGCAGAGCACTGTTAGGACCTGGGTAGGGTTTCCCTATCTTGTTTATTCTTTTGAAAAACCAGATCCTGATCTCATTAATTTTTTGAATTGTCTTGTTTCTATATTGTTCATTTCTGCTCTGTTTTTTTTTTTTGTCTTCTGTTTGTGTTTGGGTATCTTTGCTGCTGTTTTGCCAGATTCTGAAGGTGTCTCTTCAAGCTATTAATTTTGTCATTTTCTTTTTTTCTAATGTGGGCCTATATTGCTATGAGTTTCCCCTAATTACTGCTTTTGCTGTGTCCCACATGTTTTGATAATTTGTTTCTTCATTATCATTCATCTTGAGGAATCTTTTTATTTCTTTCTTTATTTCCTCATATATCCAGCTATTGTTGAGCAGCATGTTGTTTAATCTCCAGGTGTTGGATTTTCTCCACACCTTCTTTTTTCAATCAATCTTGATATCTGTTGCATAGTGATCTGATAGGGTGCTTCTTATAATCCTTATATTTATGACTGTGCAAGTCAGATTTCTATCCTAAGACATGGTCTATTCTAGAAAATGTTCCATATTCACTTGCTAAGGATGTGTATTGCTTTCTTGGGGTGGCGGGTCCTGTATAATCCATTAGTCCTATTTCATCTATTTTATCATTTGGGGTCCTTATATCTTTGCTAGTTTTCTACCTGGTGGTGTTAAAATGTCTAGTGTTAAAATCTTCTATTACTATCACATTTCCTTTTATATGTTTCTCTAGGTGTGAGCGAATGCCTTACATATTTTTCTGGTTCTACATTTGGTGCATAAATATTAATTCCAGTTAGTACTCTTGGTCTAATGTTACCCTAATCAGTAAGTAGTGACCCTCTTATCTCTGAGCACTTTCTTGAGGTTGAATGCAATTTGGTCTGATATAAGAATGGCTGTCTCTGCTATGTTTTGTTTTCCATTGGCTTGAATAATTGAATAATTAAAATACTTTTATTTTAAGCCTGTGTCTACACTGTTTTCTTCGGTGTGTTTCTTGGAGGCAGCAGTTATCTGGTTTTTGTTTTCTGATACAACCCTCTACTCTGTGTCTTTTAATGGGTGGAGTTTAGTCCGTTGACATTTAAGGAGATTATTGATAGTGAGGGTTGTTGTGCTAGTGTCTTATGTAGAGTGGTTGCTGTTTTAATGGGGCTTATTTGAGTAATTAATCATTGAGTAGTTCATTTAGAGTCGGTTTGGTTAATGCAAACAGTGTAAGTTCCTTTGCTTGTTTTGTTTTGTTTTTGTTTTTGGTCTGAGAATGTTTTTAGTTCTCCCTCCCATATGAATGAGAGTTTTGCTGGGTTGGAAGTTACTCTCATTCAGTAGTTTAAATATGTCATTGCACTATTTTCTTGCTTGAATTGCTTCAAATGAGATGTCCGGTTTTTCTTATGTTCCTTCCTTTGTACTTGAGGTTTTTTTCCTACCTTATTGCTTTAAAGAGTTCAACTTTCTCTCTTTTTTGTCATTTGGATTACTATATATCTTGATGTTAGACTGTTAGGGTCTGTCTTATTGGAGACTCTTTTTGCCTCTTGGCTTTGAACAGGTGCCTCTTTCAAGATGGCGGGAAAATTCTCTGCTATTATTTCTCTCGCTACTTGTTCTTCTCCTTTCCCCTTTTCTCTCCTTCTGTTATTCCTACAATTAGTTTGGTTATTTCATTTGTTTTTGTTAATTGGGTACCTAATCCTTTCTTTCAACGTTTCTTGCTTTCTTATTGACTTCTTTATCATTGTTGGTTTGTAGTTTTGCTTCAAATTGCTCTATCCATTCTTCTGTGTATTTCTGCTACTATGGCTTGCTAACATGTCTTTTATTTTTTACTTCCCTTAATTCCATTTGTTTGGATTCTTTCATCTTATGTAAAAGTCTTTCTTTGAATTGGTTAAATTGTTTATCTACAAATTTCTTAATTTCTCAGGGTAGTGATACCTTGATTTCAATTGTTAAGACATTCATTGTCGTTTTTTTGCTCCTCATCTATTGGGCTCTTGCATTTTGTTGGACTTGGAAACTTGTTACGATTTTTCTCCATTTCCCCAGCTGCTAGTATCTTTCTGATTTATCCATATTTCTTTGCATTTGCTTGTTTTGAACATTGAATTTTGAGTTGTTTAATAAAGTGCTCTTCTGTACTGATTGTATTAGAAATGATTAAAGTTATATCCAATTTTGAGTATCTTTCCTAGCCAGGTGAGCTTGTTTAAGTATGATAGAGGTATTACAAGCTACTTCAGTGTTTTGTTATTCTATTTTATGGGCTGTGGAAAATCTGAGGAAAAATGAGTGTTAGATCTTGGCTAATGGGACCTAATGGAATAAGTTAGACTATCTTTGCGCAGACAAGCGAGCTTCTGTGCAGTTTGCGGGTCTGGTGAAAATGGGTGGGGAATCCTGAACCTGCCTGGAGGTCCAAGCCATCAGTCCAAACTCCCATGCAGTTCATGGGTCTGGCACGAAGGACTTCATTGTATTTTATCTGTTGTTGTTGTTTTTTTTTTTTTTTGCACTACTATGACACACTTTTGAGCAAGATTATCTTATATATTTCTTTCTCGTTTTTTTTTTTGTTTTTCTTTGGGGGGGTCACACCTGGCAGTACTCAGGGGTTACTCCTGGCTGTCTGCTCAGAAATAGCTCCTGGAGGGGACCATACGGGGCACCGGGATTTGAAACAACCACCTTTGGTCCTGGATCGGCTGCTTACAAGGCAAACACCACTGTACTATCTCTCCAGGCTTTATATATTTCTTTATACTTTTTATTTAGTTCACTTAGCATGACTCTCTTCAGTTCCACTCACATTGTCTCATAAAGAAAAAAATAATTTCTCGCATTGTTGAACACTGTTTTTGAATAATACTTCAATGAATCATTTATCCATTTTTCTTTATCCACTTATCTTTCATAGGATAGAATGCTTTTTAATTCAATCAAATATACAATCATATAATTTATTGGGAAAAATAACACAAACAAAAAAATGGGACTATATCAAACGAAAGTTTCTGCTTGTTGTCAGAGATATAGTTCAATGAGCAAAGCAATTGTCCTATAAGAAGCTACTGCAGGATTGAACTCCAGCATCACATATGGTCCCCACAGTACTACTAGTAGTGGTCTCTGTGCACAGGGTTATGAGTAAGCCATGAGTACCACATAGTGTGACTTTAAAAACAATGGAAAAATAAGTAAATACATTTTGCAAATAAAAATACATGGTAAAATTAAGCCACCATATCAACTAGGAAAAATTAGTGCTCATACTTTAAAGAATTAATATACAGGATACACTCAATTCCTACTATTCACAAGGTCAATATCAAAAATTCCAATTACACGTATTTTTTACAAAAGGGGAAGAATATATACAGACGTTTATTGGTTGAAAACAGATGGATTCCAGTAAACATATGAAAAAGTATTCATTGTCACTTTTTATCAGGGAACCCTAAATTAAGTTGGCATTTATATATCATTTTACATCAGAGATAATGGCATACATAAAAAAGGATAGGAATATGGCAGGCTACAAAATTAACATGTAAAACCAATGGCCTACATATACACAAATGATAGAGGAAAAATGGACACTAAAACATTAAAAAATTAAAATTTTTTTTAAAGTATCTGGTGCCAGAGTGGTGGTGCAAGTGGTAGGGCCTTGCATGCTCTTGGTCTTCCAAGTCAGGGCAATTTCTAAGTGAATAGCCAGGAATAACCCCTGAGTGTCACTGGGTGTGGCCAAAAAACAAAAATTAAAAAAAGGGCTTTGAGAGATAGCACAGTGGTAGTGCATTTACCTTGCACACAGCCAATCTTGGATGATGGCGGTTTAAATCCTGACATCCCATATGATCCCCCGAACCTGACAGGAGCAATTTCTTAGTACAGAGTCAGGAGTAACCCATGAGCACTGCCAGGTGTGACCTCCCAAAATACCAAAACTCCCCCCCCCAAAAAAAAAACCCAATACCTTTCACATTAGTGCCATACAAACTCAAATACCTTGGAGTCAATTTAACTAAATAAGTGAAGGAACTATACAAAGAAAAGTGCAAAATCTTGCTTCAAAAAATAAAAGATAATACAAGGAAATGGAAGCATACTCTGTTCATGGACAGGGAGAATTAACAAAATAAAAATGGCAATACTCCCTAAAACACTGTACAGATTTAAAGTAATTCCTTTAAGGATACCCAGGACATTCTTAAAAGAAGTGGATAAAACACTCCTGAAATATATTTGGAACAATAAACACCCAATTTTTTTTTGTCCTCAATTTCCAATACAGACCAGGCAAGGGTCTGGGTTGAGGTGTATATAGGGTGCATTTACTGTACCTCCTCTTTCTATACAGTCCGTGTGAAGAACACAGCCTGATAAACACCCAATTTTAGTTAAAGCAATCCTTATAAAAATGATGATGAGAGGCATCAATTTCCCCAATTTTAAATTGTACTATAAAACAATAGTCATTAAATAGCATAGTATTGGAATAAAGACATACTCTCGGATCAGTGAAATAGGCTTCCGTATTCAGAGAATGTTTCCAAGACAAACAATTAATCTTTGATAAAGGGCAAGAAATGCAAAACGAATCATGGAAAGCCTCTTCAACAAGTGGTGTTGGCACAACTGGTCAACCACTTGCAAAAAAAAGTGAACTCTGATCTCCATCTATGCATGATCTCCATTTATGCATCTTTACTATGCATAAAGCTCAAATCCAAATGGAGTAAAGACCTTGATATCAGACCCAGAACCATATGGTATATAGAGGAACACACAGGTAAAACACTCCACAATATTGAGATTAAAGGCATCTTCCAGGAGAAAACAGCACTGTACAAACAAGAGGAAATGGATACACTTTATATCCATTTAATATTAATGGGACTAAATTAAGGTGAGAAGCTTCTGCACCTCAAAGGAAATAGTGACTAGGATACAAAGGCCACCCACAGAATGGGAGAGACTATTCACCCAATACCCATCCAATAACGGGCTAATATCTAAGATATACAAGGTACTGATAGATCTTAAAAGAAAAAAATCATCCAACCCCATCAAAAAATGGGGAGAAGAAATAAAAATACAAGTCCTCAAAGAAGAAATACAAATGGCCAAAAGACACGTGAAAAATGCTCCATGTTACTAATCATCAGGGAGATGCAAATCAAAACACTTAGAGCACCATCTCATGCCACAGAGACTGGCACACATCACAAAGAATTAGAAGAATATTTGAGAGGATGTGGTGAAAAGGAACTCAGTCACTTCTATTGGCAATGCCATATAGTCCAGATTTTATGGAAAACAATATGGAGTTTCCTAAGAAACTGGAAATTGAGCTCCATATGATCCACCTATACCACTCCAAGGGATATGCCCTACGAACACAAAAACAATACAAAAATGCCTTCTGCACACCTATATTCATTGCAGCTCCATTTACAGTAGCTAGAATCTGGAAACAACCCAGATGCCAAACAACAGATGAGTGGCTAAAGAAACTGTGTTACATTTACAAAATGAAGTACTATGCAGTCATCAGAAAAATGAAGACATGAAATTTTCCATTACATTCATGGACATGGAAACTATTATTCTGAGTGACATAAGTCAGAGGGAGAGAGACACAGAATAGTCTCATTCATCTATGGGTTTGTGGAAAATAAAAGAAATTATTATAGTAATACTCAGAGACAATAGAGATGAGGACTGTAAGAAGCAGTTCATGATATTTAGTTTACCAAAGAATGGTGAGTCCAGTTAGAGAAGTAACTTACACTGACAATTATCGTGAGTGAGAGAAGTAGAATGCCTGTGTTGAATACAGGTAAGGGGTGAGGAAGAATGGAATTGGGGTGCATTGGTGGTGGGAATGTTGCACTGGTGAAGGGGGTGTTCCTTTTATTAAATAAAACCCAACTATTTGTAATCATCATGCTAAAATGCATTTTAAAAAGAAAGAATAGAAATAGTCTATTCTTCTGAGACTGCGGTTAAAAGGGAATGAACACATAACCCTTGTGAGAAGATTATCTAGTTCATCACCCATAGGAAACTTGTAGAAAAATTTTCGCAAAACTAAGACTAGATCTACCCTATAATCCAGAAGTCCCACTGCTTTGTATCTACACACAATTGAAGTAAATGCTCATTAAAATACATTAAAATATTTATTATGCCAATTAATACTGTAGCCAGGTTATTGAAGCAACCCAGTTGTCCAACAAAAGAAGAGTGAGTGATGAAAACATACAATAGCACAGTGGTGGGCAACCTTTTTTTTCAACTGAGCCAAATAACACATAGCCACAAGAATGATAAATTGTTCCATTTGTGCAACAAGGAGGAAACAAAAAGGTCATAAGTAATGGAAGTCTGAAAGACGAGGTAAAATACAAAATGTACTCAGTATACAAAGTAATTTGTTTAGGAAATAGCAGGTAACCAATGTGGACAAAATACTACCTCTTTATATAAGGAAACAATAATTTCAAGATAAGATGTACAGAAAAGAAAAGAAAGAAAATAAAACCTACAAGTAATATAAGGGGAAAGTTCAGGGATCTTGGTCCTTTATATTGTGTAGAAGAGTAGTGTCTATTTATATTGTGTAGAAGAGTAGTAACATATATTATGTGGGTGTATTTTTGTGTAAATAAACCACAAGATGCAATAGCCATGGAAACCAAGTTGCAACAATGAAACTTAAACTGATAATTGCAATGGAATCACATTGAAAGGTAAAAATGAATCTAAAATACAGGGCAGAGGATGGGGACACAGAGTGCTAAGATTCAAAGTAAGAACATTTTTGTATGTCTATAAATAATTTGTGAACAAATATGTAAATTACATAGTTTTCTAAAAGTATTTAAGAAATTGTAATAGGATTATAATCACTTAAAATATAGAGTAATGTATAGAATAATTCTCAACTCAAGTCAACATACACTGAATTATTGACTTTATATTAAACAAAGAAATGTGAATAATATCACCTGCATTCAAGTCTTTAAAAATATTAACCATGGTAGAAACATACTGGTATTTGGTGGTGTCTACAGTGTACCAACATATATTTTGAAGAGGTATGAAAGTTTAATTAAAAAATAGTCTTGAAAAACAACTCATATAAATGAAAGTTAAAGAAAAAAATTGTGAGACCACATATTGACTATATATTCCTAGACAGTTTTTTACAAATAAATATTTATGTAAACTCAGTGCACCCAAATCAAACTTCATTGTAATATTTAGGACACTTGCTAGTTTAAATATAATGTTGTTTAATATAGCATTAAGGCATTAAGTATATATTATAATATGTGATAAGAATAACAATATATTATATACATTGTATATGTATTGAAATACTCGCATATAATTGTTTCTATTACTCACATTCTCATAGAGAGCTTGAAGGGTCTCCAGGTCAACCACAGAATTGTCCAAGTTCACAACAGCTGTGGGAAAAAAGATATTTGACTATTTCCAGTAATTGTAAACATTTTCAGAATGATGTTGATGATTCAACTGTCAAATGTTGAGGGGCTTCAATTTTATTTTAATTTGTATTTTGATTATATTGGCTTACATATCTTTCACAGTAGTATTTTAGGTGCACATTAACATTGAATCAGGGGAATTCCCATCACCAAATTTGTCCTCCCTCCACCCCCATTGCCTTCCTGCAACCCATATCCCTCACCATCACCCCCTAGGCTGCTAGAGTAAGTGGTCTCCTCTGTGTCTAGCTTACTACTAGTGATCATATATCTGTTTGGTCCTGGTACCCTCTCTTGTTTCTTTCAGAGGTGGAGCTAGATAGTTAGAGTTATGTGGTTTTGTTTGAAGGAAAGAAAAGCAATAGAATGGAGTGAAAAATCAAATAAGCTGAAAATGGACGGAATCCTTGCAGGGGTCCTAAACTTGCAGCCTGCAGGCCGCAAACGTCCCTCCGTACAACATTTTGTGGCCCTGCCCCAGAGGAATCTTTCATTGTTTTGTTTTGTTTTGTTTTAGTTGTTTGGGTCACACACCCCCAATGTTCAAGACTTACTACTGACTTTGCACTCAAGGATCCTGCGGCCCGCTGGTAAATTGAGTTTGAGACCTTTTGAGTTTGAGGCTTTCAACCTCAGTTTGAGAGAGGACAGAAAAATGGTAATTGAAACACCACAACAATACAGAAAGAAATATTCAATAAAATATCCAGTGAGCACTACAGCAATAAAGACAAGTACCACATAATAGTCTCAGTCCTGAAATCAAACCATACCAAAAGAAAGAGAAAGATAAGATAAAATAAAGTAAAATAAAATAAAATTGGAGACATCAACTTCAATATTTACACGAAAAAAAGAAGTCATATATATATACATATATATATATTAAAGGATTATTTTGTGTCTTCTTTTCCCTCTATATAGCCACAGTAACTATTGGGGAATTCCCTTGAGCTAGCCAGTGATCGGCAACCTTTTTTTCAAATGAGCCAAATCTCGCCAAAACCACAATTGAAATTTATTTGGACAGCCACATTTTTTTGTTTGTTTGTTTGTTTTTGGCAGCGCTCAGGGCTTTCTCCTGGATCTATGCTCAGAAATCGCTCCTGCCAGGCTCAAGGGACCATATACAATGCTGGGATTCGAACCACCGACCTTCTATATGAGAGGCAAACACCTTACTCCATGCTATCTCTCCAGCCCAGAGAGCACATTTTTAAAACCAAAAACACATAGGATGGTACTCTGTTTTTAGTTTCAATAAGTTTTTTTTTTATTTTTTATTTTTTTGCTTTTTGGGTCACACCCGGCAGCGCTCAGGGGTTACTCCTGGCTCCATGCTCAGAAATTGCTCCTGGCAGGCACGGGGGGACCATATGGGGCACCGGGATTCGAACCGATGACCTTTTGCATGAAAGGCAAATGCCTTACCTCCATGCTATCTCCCGGGCCCCTAGTTTCAATAAGTTTTTATTGAGAATATTCTGCATGCAAGTATCCACAAGGGTTGGGAGGATACAAATACCACAACTAAAAAACAAAACCTTTAGAACAATATTATTTATCAATAATGTTAAATTCAATAAAATTTGCTTTACAATGTAGAGAAAATTACATCCTTGACAATGACTGACAAAGTCACAAACACTAATGTGAACATTGGCCTTGCATTTCCTTGGAAAGTTTGAGTAAGTCAGGTTTGTATGTTGTTGTTTTGAATTTTAGGCATGATTCCAAGTTTTTATCGATGAGATGATTTCTCAACTTACTCTTGATAAGATTCATGCTTGAAAATGATTGTTTGCATAAATATGTAGACCTGAACAAGGAAAGAATAGCAAACGCTAGTTTTTTAGTTGATAATATGAGTCCGGAATACTATTCCAGGTGTTAAAAATCAACATATCTCTCTTCTCCAGGTTTTTCAAAGCAGACCACTTGTGCTGTGAACTAAGTTCACATTTGTGTTTCTCCATTCTTTCTAAATTAGCACAAAGATGTTCAAATTTTGAGCTCCACAGTTCTTTGTTTTTAAATCCAGAAATGCATTTCAAAGTTGCCAATGTTAATATTAAAGGGATAAAAATTTAATTCTGTTACAGTGGCATCCAGAGGCTTTTTTTTAAACAAGGGCCAATGTCGCTTTGCTGTTTCTGAAATCCCGAAACCTCTTGAGAAAAGCTTCCCTTATATTTAAAAGTGCTTTTTTAAAATAGGTAATGTCAATATCAGAATTATTTTCTTGGCGATGTTTCAACAGGCTTAGAAGGTGAATCAAAGTTTCTCTGTCAAAAACTTGAGCAAAAACAGATAATTTGTTTTTAAACGAAATAACTTCTTCTAACATTGGAAAGAATTGTGTTACCTTTCCCCTGTAGTTTATGATTAAACTGATTTAGATGTGAAGTAATATTCACCATGAAATACAATTTTTGAATCACTGATTATTAATTCTGGATAGTGAACACCCTTCTAAGGAAAAATTCTTTGATTTCTGATAATAAGGAAGCAAAATGTTTCAAAACGTTTCCTCTCGATAACCAAAATTTGCTGAAAATTTGAAACCCTACAATATGGAGATGAAACAGGTAAAAGAGAAAAACCTTTTAACAATCTTTAAAAGCAAGGACAGTGTTCCAGAGAAAAGTAGTGATTTCACTGAAAGGAAAAAAAAATATTGACACTTTAGTGTGTGCTGCAAGAAACCAAACTAAAATACACACCAAAAAAATGGCACTTTGTTAAAGGCATATGATATATCATAAAGGAATTATGATTGAGTGTCTGAACATTTAAAAATAACTTTTTATTTAAGCAAATTTGTCACAAAATTATTCATACTTGAGTTTCAATCATAGAATGTACACCATCCTTCACCAGTGCACTTTCCCCAACACCTTGTACAGATGGTGCACTGTGCATGGTTCAGTGTTTTTGTGTAGTCACAAGAAACAGATTTGCACACCTGTACATTGTATCCACTCATTGTATGATAGACTGGATTCAGAAAAACTCCCTGCTGAGCTAAACTCCGTGACAGATGACACAATAAAGATAATTTGTGAAATTCACAATTGTGATCAAATCCAGGATATTCACCACCCTGGGTGAGAGTATGGATGCCCACGACTAGCGTCTTCTTCATGAAGAAGTGAAGTGGCTATTCTGGGGATGAGTGCTCTCTTGCCTTGTCAGCAAGAGGGAAGAAGTAATGCAGTTTCTTTGAGAGCAGAACTCTGAATTTGTTCAGCCCCAGTTGGACAAGGAATGGATAGCTAAGCTTGTGTATTTGGCAGACATTGTTCATTTTCTCTATAAACTTAATATTTTTCTGCAGGGGAGTTTCACAAGTAGTTTTTACAGTGAGACATTAGATGGATGTGTTCAATAATCAGAATCTGATTCTGAGATAGCTGTGTCTAAGAAGGAGATATTGAAATGTTTCCACTCTTTCAAAAAATTCCGATTGGCACTTATATTATGCAGAAATCCATATGAAAAACAGCATTTAAGTGCATTAACTCACAAATTTAATCATGAGTACTCTGAACATGGAATCCACGGAAAAGAAAACTCTGGGTTGAGAATCCCTTCATGGAAGATGCCCACTCTTGTGCAAAATAAAATATGTGTTTTAAGATCACTCCAGGCATTGTATTTCTAAATGTCACCCAACCTGGTCTGAAGAAGCAGAGTAGCAGGAAAGAAATAATAAATTAAGCTAGCCAGGACAGGATGATGATGAAGTCCATGACCTTTTACCTTGTACTTTCTGCCTCAAGCTCAAAAAGCTAGAAAAACTCTTTCTATTAAAACCAATTCCCAATACCAGGAGGTTTCAGGTCAAGAGAGAGATAAAAGTACATATTCAATGGGTTTTTACATATCAAAGGAAGAGGTTTAAGCAAAGATGGCTTTAGAGGAAAACCTTTGTTTGGGGTTGATACTGGGTATCATCTTACACTCTTGGAGCTGGCTGCTGGGGCTGCGCACAGTGTGCGCACTGACAATGGCTAGGAGCAGTGTCCTGACTCCTGGAGCAGCTGCCCTGCACACAGAAGAGTCAAATTAAAAGTGTAAAGAGTTACATGTGGCTCGTGAGCCGCAGGTTGCCAACCACTGGCCTAGGAGATACAGGGTTTCTTCCCCCTTGAACTACACTGTCATGGGATTAACTATAGACTCCTTGCATGATCATTTACTCTCTGCTCAGTGCTTTTGTGGTGTATGGAAAACTTCTGCTTTATCATGGATGGTAAAAATCTCTATATCTTGAGATCTTGGTTTCTGTATAGCTCAAGAAATGGAGTTTATGATGAAGTCTTTCTTTGTGGTTCTAGCAGTTCTGTTTCTTGAGTGCTGTTTCAATCCATCTTCTGTAGTTGGTTGTCTTGGTCATTATGCTGCTCCTAGGATGGAGCCTGCGATAGTCTTTCATTTCCAGAAGACTCGTTCAGTTGCGATCGTCTCATTCAGACCTCTGGAATGGGAGATCTTGTTTGTTGTACAGATCAAAAACCAAAACCTAGGCTATAGTTTGTTGTTGTTGTTGTTGGTCCCGAGATGCATATTGTCCAGTCATGTTTGTAACAACCAGTCATCTGTAGATAGTGATCCTGGCTTTTTGGACAGATCAAATGGTGACAAGCATGGGGGACCATGTGGGACACCGGGATTCGAGCCACCGTCCTTCTGCATGAAAGGAAGACGCCTTACTTCCATGCTATCTCTCCGGCCCCACTTTGCTCCTTTAACTACTTCTTTTATTTAAATTAAAAAACTTTTTCCTTTAGATATATGTGAGCATATATATTTTTAGGTTTTGTCATATTTTTGTTCTTCTCTCTCCACCCCCAAATACACCAGCAATATAATGTAGCACCACTTCTTCCTGCAAAGACATATTTAAAAAAAGGGGAAATCTTATGTATAAAACAAGCTCTTAAGTACTAGGGATAATAACTCATACTTTCTTTTTACAACACAGGGTCGTCTCTCTCCCACCTTGAACATATATCATGTGGAAACAACTTAGACCCCAGGGAATTAGGCACCGACTGTCCAGCCTTGACTCCTGGATACCAGACATAGAAATGACACAGTTCTCTACAAAAGCTCCAGGAACCAAATCCCCTCAGGGGTATCCATAATGCTGCTCTGACACCAACATATGCAAGTTCTAAAATGATATCTGACAATGAGGAAATGGGAACAACTTGATCTAAGAGCAAGTTGTCCTTCCTCACCAGCCAACGATAAGACAAAATCAGAGGGGCTTCAATTTTAAGCACCTATTGTAACCTGCAGCAAAGACCTTGACCTAGGAATTCCAATGAAGTTAAAGTTTTACTTTTTACGTAATTATTTTTGTGTGTGTGCATAAATAATTGTTTTTAATTAAAATGCTACTAGAAGAATATGTCAACATCCTTACATACTTGAGAATAAAATACTAATTAAACCTCTTTTTATTAATATTATATCACATAATTTCCTTCCTCAGTGATAATTGGCATGAATAGATTTTGTTTCTTTCCAGAAATAATGTTCTTTATATTTGCATATATATACATATACATGTGATCATTTCCACATATATATCAAAGGATATCTTTTATTTATTTATTTTTCTTTATTTAAACATCTTGATTACATATATAATTGTGATTATATATCATGTTTCAGTCATGTAAAGAACACCCCCTTCACCAGTGCAACATTCCCACCACCAGTGTCCCAAATCTCCCTCCATCCCACCCCACTCCCAACTGTACTCCAGACAAGTTTTCCAGTTCCCTCATTCATTCACATGATTATAGTAGTTCTCTGCATAGTTATTTCTATAACTGTACTAGCCACTCTTTGTGGTGAGCTTCATGAAGTGAGCTGGAGGTTCCAGCCCTCCTCTCATTGTCTCTGAGCATTGTTGCAAAAATAACTTTTATTTTTCTTAAAACCCATAGATGAGTGAGACTATTCTGCGTCTCTCTCTCTCTCCCTCTGACTTATTTCACTCAGCATGGTAGATTCCATGTACATCCACGTATAGAAAAATTTCATGACTTCATCTCTCCTGATGACTGCATAATATTCCATTGTGTATAACTTGTATTTGTACAATGAATTAAAAAATCATAAAACAAGCTAGTCTTTTATCAGAGTCTCCCTCAAGTCACAATTGAATTAATTTGAAATATCTGCTTAACCCTAGAAAATAGGCAAGTTACAGAAGTTAATGAGTAGGCATATAGGACAATAAACCTAGTTTTTATACTGATAAATGTTAATATTTACAACTTTTTTTAAAAATAGCGATGTTAAGTTTAAATATTAAGCTGGTGGATATAAAATAGGAATGGCAAAAGCACTTTGTGTTAAATTTATTTTAATTTTTATAATCAAGGGAAAACATTTTGGTTACAGCATTTAGATTAACAAAGGCAATCCTGTGGTTGAGATGGATCCTTAAAAAGTCATCCTTAATACAAACCAACCATGCATAAAGGAAAACATAATATGGATCATTAAAAATTGAGACTTTCTATCTCCGGTGACAATCAAAGAAAAACACAGCAAAATCAGCTCTCCAGTGCCTAAATTCAGGTAGGAGTGCCTCCACCCACAATGATGGGGATAATTCCTGCCTGGCTTTGGACAACAGTAGATTTATTTTTAATTTTAATGTGGTTGAAGTTAATTACAATTCTTTTGCAGTAATATTTGAGGTACATAGTGACAATGAGTGAGGAACATTCCCACCACCAGTGTTGTCCTCCCTCCACCTCTATTCCCAGCATGCATCACATATCCCTCCTTTACCCCCAAATGGTAGTGCAACTGTTCTCCCCTTGTACAGCTTGTTGTAGATTGGGTATCAACTCTGTTGTGATTGACATTGGTATTTTATTTCCACCAAATAAACATTCGACTGTCTGGTCTTGGTACCATTGGGGGAAGAAAAACATGGAAACAAAAAAGAGAAAAACTAGGAGGAATCCACTTCGGTGTCATAAATATCCATTTAGAAGAAGGAAGGCAAAAGAAGAAAAAAAAAGGTAACAAACAAAACAAAGCAGAAAAAATAAGGGAGTATCAACAAAATTACAAAAAGAATAAACAAAGAATAGACCAAAAGCCAAAACCATCAGCTATGGAAAAAAGAAGAAGAAAAAAGAAAAAAAATCCAGACCAGCAACTTCTTAAAAATGGGTAGCATTCTTATTCCTTTTTTTTTGTTTCTTTCGCTGTTGTGGTTGTTGTTGTTGTTTTTGCATAGGCATGGCAAATATTGGGGAAATTACAGCAGGAATTCCCTTGACCTAAGAGATACAGGGTTTTACCACCCTTGAAGCATACTGCCATGGGAACAAATATAGGCTTCATGCTCACTCCAAGGTCTTTTAATGGTACCAGGACATTTTCCACTCAGATATGGGTGATGACATCCTGCTTCTGTAGTCAGAGATCTTGTTGTTTGTGTAGGTCATAGGGTGAAGGCTAGGAGAGTTTTTCTTTAGCTCTCCAGCACTTAACTTGAGGTAAGTGCCTCCGCCCACAACAAAGGGCAATAATTCCTGCCAGGCTGAGCTACATTGAACTCTTTTAAAAGCAAAAGCTGGGGTTACTTCCTAAACCAGAAGAAAATCAAAGAAGAACATAACAAAAATAAAATGATAATAATAATAATAATAATAATAACAATAGCACAGGCTTTGATCCATGGCAGCACAATTCTTATAGAACACCAACCCCATTGCAACACTGAGTAAGAATCACACTTCATGTGTGGCAATGGGGGGGAGGACAATAGATGCATAGAGAATAAAAATAGCAGCTCTGATGATGCAAAATAATGCCAAACACCTAATTAACCTAATAAGGAGTTTAGGAAAAAAATATGGAGGATGTTTGTAAAACTCAAAGAAGGCACAGATTGACCTGAACAGACCACAAATATAGAAATCAAAAACTGCCAAGTTGAAATAACGGGACTGAAAAATGCAGTAGAGGAAATGAAAAACTTTATGGAAAGCCTCTCCAATAGAGTAACAGCAGCTGAAGTAGTGAACTGGAAGATGAGATGCCTAATAACTCCATGCAGCAGAAAAGATTGAAAAAGAACCGCAAAGCAAATGATAAGACAATGGAAAAATACTCAAAGGTTTTGAACAGATAAAAATAGAAATGTTCAATAAATTCAACAGAAACAACATAGGAATCATTGGAGTCCCAGAAACCCAGGAGGAAAATCCCCAGGAAGAAATAACAGTCAAGAACATTATTACAGAAAATCTCCCAGAGACCGCATGCAACCAAATCCTGCATGCCGAAAGAGTATAAGCTAAAAGAGACCCAAAGAAAGGCACAAGACACATGATAGTCACAATGAGAAATCCCACAGATAGGAATAGAATACTGAAAGAAGCAAAATTAAAAGGGAAATTACATTCAAAGGAGCATCCTTAAAATTTACAGCACACATGTCACAAGAAACTCTCAAGGTCAGAAGACAGTGGTGGGATATTGTGACAAAACTGATTAAAATGTAGGCTTAACCTAGAATACTGCACCCAACCCGAATAATGTTCAGGTTTGAAGGAAGAATACATAGCTTTATGGATAAGCAATAGCTCTGAATCTTTACAGATGCAAAAAAGCCTTAAGGGAAAAACTGAAAGGTCTACTTTAAGAAAAGACAGACCAATAGACACACCAAACGTATACACAAAGATTAAATCCCATGACAATTATCTCCCTCAAAGTCAATGGACTAAATGCACCAGTTTAGAGACTCAGAGTGAATAAATGGATCAAAAAGATGAAACTAGGAAAACCGGCAAGATTCAAGTACTGTGCAAAAGCAAGGTCCCCTGTTTGTGACATCAGGCTGGGAATCTCTGCGAATTCACGCCTGTCTATTGGGCCGACTGCAAAGAACTGTGAGTTCTGTCTTTTCTTTGTGTTTATCTTTCGTCTCCTGTCCTCCAGAACTCGTGGGAGTGGGCCATGTTGGCTCCAAAAAAAAAAAAAAAAAACAAGCAGGATCACTCCGCTTTGCTACGTGGCTGCGCACTCTTTCTAAGGAAAGAACAACATCGCAACAAGAAGAGAAAAAAACACACTAAGAAATGTGCTGGAAAACTGAAGCCCAACATTTCTTTTTGGACTCTCTTCTCTGCTGTATGCCTAGGCCCAAGATTTGATCCTTTGAAAGGCCTCATCCACGGAGGACTCCACTACCTTGTAGGCAAATCCACACACCCAAAAAGGGCAGAACCAGAGGAGTGTGACTGCGCACATCATTTAGGCAATGAACACTACCGCAACACATAGAAAAACACACAATACAAGTGTGACAATGGGCAAACAACGCAGGCCAGCGTCAGACTTAGAGAACGAAGATGACAATTCTGATGACCAGACAGCGACCAACGAACTAATCAATCTCTCAGATAAGGACTTTAGAAAAGCAATATGGAAGATGCTGAAAGAACTCAAAGAAACCATGGACCGACTTGAACAGAAAACTAATAAGAATCAAGAAAATATGATGACAGAAATAAAAAAACTCCAAACTGAAATAATATGTCAAATAACAGGCCTGAAAAACTCAGTAAATGAACTGAATGGAAAAATGGATAACCTCAACACCAGGGTAGAAGAAGCTGAGAATAGAATTGGTGCTTTGGAAGATTAGATAAATAACAACTCCATACAGGGGAGAGATTGGAAAAAAAACTTAAAACAAACGAACAGAAAGTGGAAAAAATAGACAAAGAATGGGAACAGATGAAAATAGAAGTCTATGATAAGATCAACAGAAACAACCTAAGAATCATTGGAGTGCCAGAGACACAGGAAGAAAATTTTCAGGAAAAATCAACAGTCATGAACATCATAAAAGAGAAACTTCCAGAGCTAAAGAATATATGTGATCAAATCCTGCATGCCCGAAGAGTACCAACCAAAAGAAACCTCAGAGAAATACTCCAAGACACATACTAGTCACAATGACGAATCCCACAGATAGAGACATAATTCTGCAAAAAGCAAGATCAAAAAAGGAAATTACACTCAAGGGAGCATCCTTGAGATTTACAGCAGACCTGTCACCAGAAACACTCAAGTGCAGAAACCAGTGGTGGGATATTGTGACAAGACTGAATGAAATGAATGCTTCATCTAGGATACTGTACCCAGCAAAACTCACTTTCCAGTTCGACGAAAAAATACATAGTTTCACAGACAAAAAAAAAAACTCAGAAACTTTACAGACTCAAACCCACACTTAAGAGAAAAACTGAAAGACCTAATTTAACAGAAGAGTAACCAAAAGACACACCAAATTTTGATATAAAGATGGCATCAAATCCCAGGACAATTCTTTCTCTCAATGTCAATGGACTAAATGCACCAGTTAAGAGACACAGAGTGGCTAAATAGATCAAAAAACTCAATCCAACTTTCTGCTGTCTGCAAGAAA
>PVKC010008027.1:0-28705 GCA_004027635.1 Crocidura indochinensis | reverse complement strand
TGTTTTTTTTTTTTGGGGGGGGGTCACACCTGGCAGTGCTCAGGGGTTACTCCTGGCTCCATGCTCAGAAATTGCTCCTGGCAGGCACGGGGGACAATATAGGGCACCGGGATTCGAACCGATGACCTTTTGCATGAAAGGTAAACGCCTTACCTCCATGCTATCTCCCGGGCCCCTGAACATATATTTTTGAATTAATGCTTTTGTGTTTTTTGGATAGATACACTAAAAGTGGACCCTATTCTTACCTTTTTGGAGAAGTCCCTATACTAACCCAAAAGACAAAAACATTACTTAAAAATAGCACACACCTATAATCAATGCAGTACTTAGCACAATAGCCAAGATAGAGAATCAACGCAAATGTCTAATAAAAGATGGATAAGGAAGCTGTGGGAGGCAGACCAGTGATATACTATGCAGCTGTAAGAAAAGAGGAAATTGTGTGGCTCATTGAAACAAGGATGGAACTAGAAGGTATCTTCTTAAGCAAAAGAAGCTAGAGGGAGAAGGACAAATACTAGATCTCACTTCTCTGTGAAATACAGAAAGACAAAACAATGGCATTCTAGGCATTCTCGAACATGATAATCCCTAGGGTTTAGATTATGAAATTTACTAACACAAAGTAGAGGATATAATGGCAGTGGGGTGGAGAATGATGATCAGAGTAGAGGGGACAGGAGGAAGGGGACATTGGGGGAAGGTCATGGGCACAGTATGTGATGGTGGGGTGTGATAACTTCATACATCAACACCATAAATGTCAATGCTATTGCAACCATGTTATCAGGACTAGAATTTATAACACTTTTAATTTTTAATATGAAGCTCAGACTAAAGGCATCTTCAAGGAAGAAATAGCTCTCTCCAAACAAGTCGAAGCAGAGATACACAGATGGGACTATATTAAGTGGAGATGCTTCTGCACCTCAAAGGAAATAATATCTAGGATACAAAAGCCACCCGCAGAATGGGAGAAGCTATTCACCCAATACCCATCAGATAAGGGGCTAATATCTAAGATATACAAGGTACTGAAGCAACTTAATGAGAAAAAATCTAACTCCATCAAAAATGGGGAGAAGAAATGAATAGTTTCTCAATAGAAACACAAATGGCCAAAAGGCACATAAAATTCCATATTACTAATCATCAGGAAGGTGCAAATCAAAACAGCAATGAGGTATCGTCTGACACCACAGAGACTGGCATACATCACATAGAACAAGAACAATCAGTGCTGGTGGGGATTTGGAGAAAAAGGAACTCTCATTCACTGCTGGTGGAAATGACATATAGACCAGCCCTTATGGAAAACAATATGGAGATTCCTTACAAAACTGGAAATTGAACTCCCATTTGGTCCAGCAATACCACTCCTAGGAAAATACCCTAGGAACTCAAAAACACAATACAAAAATCTCTTCCTCATACCTATGTTCATTGCAGTGCTACTTACAATTGCCAGACACTGGAAACAATCAAGATGCCCTTCAACAGATGAATGGCTAATGAAACTGTGGTACATATACACAATAGAATATTATGTAGCCACCAGGAGAGATGAAGTCATGGCATTTTTCTATACATGGTTGTACATGGAATCTATTATGCTGAGTGAAATAAGTCAGAGGAAGAAAGACACACACAAAATAGTCTCACTCATCTGTGGGTTTTAAGAAAAATAAAAGACATTGAAATAATTCCCAGAGATGAGGACCAGAAGGACCAGCTCATCAAGATATGAATCTCACTACAAAGAATGGTGAGTACAGTTAGAGAATTAACTACATTGAGAACTATCATAACAATGTCAGTGAATGAGGGAAGTAGAAAGCCTGTCTCAAATACAGTGGCGGGGTAGGATAGAGGGAGATGGGGACACTGGTGATGGGAGGGCACTGGTGAAGGGGTGTATTTTTTATGACTGAAACCCAACTACAATCATGTTTGTAATCAAGGTGTTTAAATAAAGATATTCTATTAAAGAAAATAAAATGAAGCTCAGTAGGTAGCTTAGAATCTCAAAGGTAGATATAGGAGAGAGCCTCAGAGACCATCTAATCTGGTTGTTGTCAGTCCTGGGTACATATCAGTTCCTTGGAATTATTGAAGCATTCAGAATCCACTGGGCAGCTAGAAACCCATAACCTGCTCCTCAGTCAACTTGGATGGTGACATTTGGGAAGCATGCTTGTAGGTTCGAGGAGGAGCCAATAGACATTAGAAACAAAACAGACTGAGGCTAAGAGGCAGAGAGCTGACATCTTTCCCCATTATTCCTAACTGCATCAACACGCACTGCCCTGATGGAGGACTTTGAGGGGGGCTGAGTTTGGAAAACTATTTAGAACACAAGCAGAACTCTTTACAGCAGACTTTCAAATGAACTTCCCATTTTCCAGCTTGGGCTTCCAGAATGCAACCTTAATGCCGTTCATTTGCATAAACTTTAAAATAAGCCTTTAGAACAAATGTAAATGGATCTTCAAAGAACAATATTATGATGGGTTCAGTGTAAACGACTTGGAAACATATGTGTGGTATTTCCTGAGGACTTTGCAGAGTCCTGATGTCTGTGAAGGGGGCAATACTAAGGGCTGGGAGAAGAAGGTGTTCACCAAAGGACTGATACCCTAATCTCTGCTCTCCCTGAGTTTAGGATAACAGATGCCCAGGCCAGATAGAAGTTGAACTGTTTGTTGTCTGGTTGACCATGGGTCAAAGGAACAGACTACTGGACAGAGAGAGACCCATGTCAGAACAGGAAGGGACCAGAGCTTCTAAACAAGACAAAAGCAGAACAGATTCAGAGAGGGCAAATGCCTGCTCAAGATCACACAGCCAGCAGGTAACTGGAGAGAGTGTCCCCAAGCCCTAAACAGGAACATCTAACCTATCTTGTATTTAGAATACATGACAGGGCTGCTAAGCACTCCCTGCTAAGACAGACAGAGGCTTAGGGAACCAGCAAGGCTAGACCTGGTTCCAGGGAGAAGTTCAGGCCTTTTGAACTTTATTGATTGACTGATTTGCCACATCACTCATCGCGTGCACCGTGTGACTAGGGAATGTGGCTCCTCTGAGGAGGCAAGAAGGAGATGAAAGATAGTCCAAGAACAAGAATGTATGACTGGCTCAAGGGTCCTGCTCAGAGGCTGGTCTGTTTCTCTTCTGAGATGAGGACTCAGAAAGGACTCAGAAAGGACCTTTCTTGAGAAGAGACTCAGGAAAACCAAGTTAATATGCCCAGTGGCCAGACAGATGGAGAAATGGGATGTTTACAGTCCTCTGTTAGTACCATCTCACAGTGGGGACCTAAGAGGAGATGCTTCAGGGGAAGGAGGACTACTCGTCGACTCATCTCCACCGTGAGCCTTAGTTTACCTTTTCATCAAAACAGGCAGATGGGAGTAGCAGTGGAGACCAATTCCATAATGCCAGTGGCAGGGTTTGACTGACTGTTAATCACCTGGCCTTGTGGTCAGCATAGAGTTCTACAAGGCTCAAATGGAGAAATTCGGGTTTGAAGATTTGCGTTGGGGCTCTTCACACACTCATAGCCATTTCCTGAAGTTTGAGGATGCTCTGCACTTGGGTAGGTACCAGGAATCTAACTGAGTATGTGACACAGCGAAACACCCAACAAGCCACCGGGTGCCCCTAATTATTTGTTACAGAGACCCTGTTGGGTGAATGTCAGGGCAGAGTCCATGCATGGGATTTGAGTCTTTGCCTTACCATTATAGATAGTGATCTATGAGACCTTATTTCTGCTACTCACTTAAATGTTGATATCCTATGTAATGTGTGTATGTGTGTGTGCATGTGTGTGTCTGTGTGTGTTTAGTTTTGGGGCCAACCCGGTGATGCTCAGGAGTTACTCCTGGCTATGTGCTTAGAAATTGCTCCTGGCTTGGGGGACCATATGAGACACTGGGAATCGAACCAAGGTCCATCCTGGATCAGTTGTGTGCAAGGCAATCACCCTACTGCTGCACTATTACTTCAGCTCAATGTGGTGTGTGTGTGTGTGTGTGTGTGTGTGCTTGTGCGTATGTGTGTGTTTGGGTGTGGTTCCTCCATAAGTAAGTGGGAGCTGGAAACACTGCTCAGCTCCATCCCAGAGTTGAGTCTGTCTCATCATAGCAGGTTCAGAGACAGACACCTAGGTCTCTATATCTATGTATGTGCATAGGCCATGTACCCACATGGCTTCCACAAATGTGGGAGACCTATACCTACAAGTGTGTATGGGGTCTCAGGACCTCAGAATATCTACACCATGGAGGAGACTTTATTTTGGTTTGTTTTTGTGTCTCAGGGGTTACTCAGTATTTACTCTTTGCTCTGTGCTCAGGAATTACTCCTGGTGGTGGATACTGGGGATAGAACCCTTATTGTCTACATGCAAGGCAACCTCTTTACAAGTCAAACTCTCTATCCGCTGTACTATTATTGCTCCAGGTCCTGAGACTTTTGCACTTAGAAAGCCTACTGGGAGAGGAGCCTAAAGATAAGTGGAATTTTTATAAGCAGAAATGAAGAGGTCAGAGCCTCTGCCCACCTGATCTCCTGGTAGAAGTTATTTCTTATATTCTATATACCAGGGAGCTGGTAAAAGAGCCTTTTAGACACCCAGGGCCCATGGAGATGATGACTGCTCTTACCCATGATATCACTTGTTCATAATATCACTTATCCATGACATTACTTATCCACGACATCACATATCCATGTCATCACTTATCCACAGCATTACTAATCTATGACATCACTAATCCATGACAGCACTAATCCATGACAGCACTAATCCACAACATCACTAATCCACATCACTTATCCACAACATCACTAATCCATGACATCACTAATCTATGACATCACCAATCCATGACAGCACTAACCCATGATATCACTCATTCTCAACATCACTTATTCATGAAACCACAAACCTATGACATCACCCATCTATATTACTAATCCACGAATCACTTATTCATGAGAGCGCTAGCCCATGATATCACTTATCCATGACATTACTAGTCTATAAAATCATGGCCATGTCAAGGCATCCAAGACTGTGCTGGTGCTTGCTAAGACCTAGGACTAAAGTTGTGTTTGCAGCCAGTGTATGAAGGAAGAAAATAATGGAGAAATATTCTGACTGAGTAAAGAAATAGATTCTGCTTAGAAACGTAAGGTTGGAGGTAAGGAGCATGTTCTAGACATATTCTTAGGAATATTCTGAGCAAGATGTTCAGGTGAAACAAGCCCCCTCTGGAAACCTTTTCTGCATCTTTTCTCTTGACGGTTATTTTGACCTACTTTCTCTCCCATGAACACCCCCTCTCTTTCTTGCCTTGGAAATGATGATGGTCCCAAGATTTGTAATGCATTTATTTTTCACTATTATTATAAGATACCTCCTATGTGCCAGAGGCTGTGAGAAAATGAACCCTAATGTTGTGTCACTGACTTCAACTAACTGGTGTGGTAGAAGAATGTGTGTATAAATGAAGACAACAGAGGGCAGTATGATGTTCAAGATGGCAAAGAGGGGTTTGCCATCATCTCTGCCTGGAGTGCAGTACCCACTTCCTGTGGCAGATGGCTATGAATCAAGTGTCCCCAAACCCCATCTTCCATTTATGCCTCTTGATCTCTATATTAGAGCTGCAGATATCTTGATAGATATCACTTCTGACCTATCAAATAGAAACATCACTGGTTAAATGATCCAAACTAAACGCCAGCTCCCAGCCACTACCACTAGCAGTCCCCCAAGCTTCTCACCCCTGAGATGCTGACCCAGGACCTTTCTCTTTTTCCTTATCCAACCTCTCCCCTTGGCTCTATCTACCTCCTCCTAGCTCATTTTCTTCTACCAGCCACTTTACTGGTAGTCACAAGTTCAGAACCAGAGCATTGTGAGGGTTGCCATCTCTTCCCACCTTCTTAGTCTTGATCTCAGGGTTCAGTTGAATCACCTAGGGAACTCATTACCAGCACATCTCGAGTCAAAATGGGGTTAAAAATGGGGTTAAGAAAGTCTAGGGGAAGGGCCCTTGAGGGGGTGGCTGTGGAGCACACCATGTATAAGAGGCGTTTCTCTCCTTTCATCTCCAGCTTGCTCTAATGAATAGCTTACAGCCTGTTCAGTCCAACACCTTCCAGGGGACTTAGATTGTGGTTCAGGTGGCAGATGTGTCCCTCAAGGTGCTTGACAGGGTCCCTAGCCTCAGTCAAGTCTCCCCTCCTCAGCACTGGTGGGGACATCCCTGGTAGCCTCTGAGTACCTCACTGGAAGAAGCCCCTAAAAACAAACCAAAAAAAAAACCCAAACCAAAACCAAAACCAAAACAAACAAAAAACAAACAAACAAAGGAGCAAAGCAAAACACCTCCGGTCGTTCTCAACTGTTGGACAGACCATGGAAAGTGGTTCTTCAGAGGATTGGCATCGCTTCAGCCATGTGACTGGCTTGTTTTCCTTCTTTTCCATGCAAGGCCAGTAGTGGGCGTTTAAGTTCTATGTGATAGTTTGGGATGTAATGGGACTGAGCTTGTAGACTGACTTTCTTTCCTGAGCTGGACCTGGAGCTGAGAGTATAGTGTGTGGCTTCAGGTTTGATGACTGTGAGGGCCGTGGTGGTGAGGATGCAACCAATGGAGGGGGCAGAGCACTTGACCCAGTGCAGTGCCCACCTGCAGCCAGACAACTCTGAGAGCTCTTCTTCCTTCTCCAATAAGTGCTGTGTTCCCTTGTGCTGTTAGGCCCTTCACAGTCTTTGAAGTCCTGCTACCTCACTACCACTCTTTGCACTGGAAAACTGCCAAGCCCTGTTCACAGGCTGATATTCTGGGGTGTTGGACTCTTCTCGAAGTCACCATGAGCTCCGAGGTGGTAATGCTCCCCATCCCTCCAGATGGACTAAGATGTGTCTGCTGGAGAGGAGAGAGCAGGATTCTTCCAGAAGAGGCAGGGAGGGGCCTGGTCTTTGTGGAGGGCATTACCCATAGAGTCCCATGGAGGCCTAGACCGTCCTTTATCTGGGACTCTTTTAACTTATCAGAATGCCTGGCATGGGACTGGCAGAAAAAGACCCACAGGCCTATAAAGATTCTGCCAGCCTGGTGCCTTTGCTTCCTGCAAGCTCTTCTCTCCTGTAGTCCTCTGCATCCAGGAGAGGGCTCCTCTGAGCCAGGCCGGGCTCTGTGGCCCCTCTGAAGGGTGGAACCTGTTCACTTCCACTCCCCAGGGACAGACTGGGGGTGCCCTCAAATCTACGGGTGGGATAGAGCATCTAAGCAGGACTGCTAAGCTTCATTGTCTGAGATTATCACAGCACTGGGGCCAGGTGCAGCTAGAGGCTGTCTTTGGTAAGAGGTTGTCTTTGAGGTGCTCTGAAGGTGCAGGCAGTCTGCCTATTCATTTACTCATTCCCCATACACTGTCAGCTGCCTGGGCTTCCCTAGTGGGTGACAATGCCATCTGTAGAAGTTGGGAAAGCTGGGAATACTGGAGAGCTTTCTAGGTCACCTGCTTCTCAGCAACCTTGCCACCACCTCTGCAAAGCCCAGATTCAGGCCCCCAAAGGTTATTTCATCAATAATCTTGGAGTGTGCCGATCGCAAGAGACTGGTACTACCCAGGCCAAGCAAAGGATAAGAGGATGGCCAAAGGCTGGGGACTCCAGTCATGAGTATCATCCAAATGGGGAGTGGGAGACAGGTGGGCTGGGACATGTGTCTGGTAGGGTGGGAAGAAGATTCTTCAAGAAGGGGAGGGATGTGTGCAGGGTGTTTGGGGCTGATTGGAATCCTGCTAGGGCACTTACCATGTGACAAAGCAAGCTACTTCTTAAGGTAACAAACATGGATGAAACTAGGGCAAGTATGTCATGGACATTTTGAGAAAGGACCCAAGGCAGCTGCTGCTTCTCCACTGTCAGCACTGTGTAGGTCTCTTCCATGTACTCAGCGCATTTACCATGCAGTTGGCGAAATTGTCAGTGCTCTTGGTTTAATGACTTCAGGGGAGAAAATCTTCTGAGGAAAATGATCAGTCTTTTGTCTCACTGGGCACAAGGCTCTGCTTGCCTTCTGGGTTCTACCCCTTGGGTCTCCAGGAAGCAGGGCCCTGGAGCTGGGTCCTTCCCCTGGTCATTTCTCCTGAGTTAACTTTCTCACTCTGGGCTTCCAACATCCCTCTTCAAGCTCAAAGCTCAGCCTTCAGCTTCCCAGCTTTGGAACTGGTGATTAATTCCCTTCCTTCATTGATACTGTTTCCACGAAGGCATTTATAGGCCGTGATTGTTCTCTCTGAGCTGGATCTTTTCTCAATTTGACTCTCTCGCTCTTTCCTGATACAGCTTGTCTGCTAATCCTACAACATTTGCTGGTGTTTATGTTTGGTTTGAATTTTTATATATTCTGCTAACCTGCATCCACAAGGGAGCTGTTCAAGTGGCCTAGTCCTTGATACTCCCTGAGAATGCTCCAACATCCCCTCTTCTTCTCCTAATCTTGCTGGCTCTTTTCCTTGGGGTCAATCAGGAATGAGACCCAGAAAGATCACACAGGGGAGAGGAGGTGAGCAGATGGTTAATAATTATATTCCAGGAGCGCCTCCAAAGGAAAAAAATGAATTCTGTATTCAAATACTGTCTCAATTCTGCTCCGAAGAACACACCAAAGGGTCCTTATTTGGAAAAAATCAATTATTTCTCCAAGATGGAAATAAATAAGGCCCTGACAAATAGTAGTTATTCTTTATTTTATTATTGTTGGGTCTTTGAGGCCACACGCAGTAATGCTCAGGGGTTTATTCCTGGCTCTGCACTCAGGGATCACTCTTGGTCATACTGGCATAGGAGGGTGCTGGAAATCAAACTTGGGTCAACTTTATACAAGGCAAGAGTCCTATCCACTGTACCATCTTTGTGGCTCCTGTAAGAAATAATTTTTATGAGGGGGAAATGAACAGATCAGAAAGAATGGAAAGTGAACACTTTTACTGGAGCACTTTCAGACTTGCAGACAAGCTGCTAGGGTGAGATTCTGATCTAGCATGACCTTCTTTGGACTGGGTAAACAGATTCTAGAAACTCCATCTGACCCTATAAGGAAGCTTAACCAGGTGGGAACAAGAATGCACGATGCCACCATCTTTCTCAGGCCTGTTACCTGCTCATCTGCTTACAAGATACCCTGGGGACTTAATTAGGGACCTCAGTTTCCTCAGTTGTAAAACCAAGATTTTCTAGACTTTGGGCAACCAATGTATGTTGAAAATAATGGTTTGAGTTGGCCCTTGACCACTGTGAGCAACAGAGCACATGACCAAGGGTCATGTAGGGACAGTGCCTACCTAAAGTCACCTTACCCTTCAGAAGCCAGAACTTCTTGTCCCTCATGCTTCTGCCAAGAAGCTGCCTCCCATATGTTTATGGGTGGGTTCTCTTGGTTCCTGGGAGATCATCTCTATGGACATGAGCTTGATGTGGGACTCTTACACTCCAGTGAAGTTGTGAGTGAGGCTGGCTAGGGAGTAACTCATCAACTCCTTTTCCACACAAGAGAGCTCTCAGCCAAAAGGGTTTGTGTGAGTGTGGATTTGCCAGTGAATGTGGTAGGAAGGTCTTTCCAAGCTGACTCTGGGGTTGGAGCAGGCCACTGGTCCATACAGGGTGGAGAATAGGTTTCACCAACTTTTTACTGGAAAGAACCCACATTTCCTTGGGTGGCCTGTTGGGTGCTTGGCAAATGCTGCTTCAAATTTTCTCCACACACTCAGCAGACTCTTCATCAGAGAAACAAGGAAGGGAAAGCTCAGAGTGGCAAAAGGGGGCTGGGTTGGGAGCCAGGTTCCTCAGTATCAGTGCTCACTTCCTTTCCTTCCCCTGGATGGAAATGCACTTTCCCAGCACTTAGCAGCGATTCCCGAGAGGCCGCTTTCATTTACACCTGTCTCTAAGGAGCGGGGAACATTGATAGATTTTCATAAATGCAATTAAGTTTGTTATCCTAATATGATCTTGTTTCTGTTCTCTGATGGATGTGTACATGTGTGAGTTGGACTGGGAAATCAATTTGGATTATTCAGACCAAATATATTTTTGTCTTATGTCAGAGCTTTAGAACTGACCAGGAGGTGGATTAGGCTTGTGCTGAGCGTGTGACCCTCTGCAAGAATTCACAATCTGGGGGGCTTCACTTTGCTCCTTTGAACCACTCTCCTAAGACTTCTTTGCTCCAGGGAGACCCACAGCTGGGGCCCCAGATTTGAGCCCAAATATCACATGGCCCCTCTGCAAGGCTGGAAATAATTTCCCCATTCCTCCCCCTAACTACCACCCAAACCATCACATATACACATAGAGACCTATAGAAAGAACTTTCAAAGACACTGAGTAAACCTCTTGTGCTACTATTCCCAACCAGAGTTTTCTTTCATGTTATCAGAAGATCTGTTGCTCCACTCTTTATTTTAATAATATTTTTATTTAAGCATCTTGGTCACAGACGTAATTGTAGTTGGCTATCAGTTATATAAAGAACACCCCTTCACCAGTGCAACATTCCCACCACCATAGCCCCCCATCTCTCATCTTCCCACCACCATGCCCAAGCCTGTATTTGAGACAGGTCTTGCACTTCTCTCACTCAGTGACATTGTTATGGTAGTTGTCAGTGTAGTTATTTCTCTAATTGCACTCACCATTCCTTTTGGTGTGTTGCTCTACTCTGGATAGCAATGGAGAACAACTGGGGAAGCTTCAGTATCTGCTGAATCTGAAGGAGCTTTAAAAGCAGGGCTTGGGGTTTCTTCTCTGGGCCAAGTAAATGCTAACGGACTAGGATCACATTATCAGCCTTCTGACCCTTTGGATGAGAGAGCAAGACTGTGAGTCCTTTGAGGAGAAGGGACACTTTTGGCTGAAAAGTTAGAATGTGATCAGTGCAGGTGGAAAGGGATCCTTACTCCATATTTCTGTGATGTGCAAAGCAGAGTTAATGGTGAAGATTGTGAATGGAAAGAGAAAGAGGCTGGGGAGTGAAAAAACTGAAAGGATAGCCCAAAAGAAGAGAAATGGAGCAATGGAGATCACTCACACTAGACAGAATGGGCGGCCAAGACAGGCAGATGGGGACAGCTGGAATAAATATTTGCTTGAGGGTTAGAACAACTGGGCTCTAAGCCCTTTTGTGCCCCATTGTGTGTCTGCCCTTGATCCACCTTCTGGTGACTCAACTTCTTTCACAAAGTAGGGACTATGATACCAACACTTATTTATGGAGACAGTACCTTTGAACACTTCCCAGCCTTATGACAGTTTTGTAAGAGCCTAGGAGATCAAACCAGGAGATCAAACCTAAGGCCTTGCATATGATGGTCACATGCTCTGCTTCTGAGTCACACTCGGTCTTTTATTATTCTTGTAACTGAACAGCATGCTGCGAGGTCTTGGCCTTTTAAACTACCTTTCAGGACCTCCTCACTGGTCCCAAAGATGACTCTGTAAAAAGTCAGGATCTTAGGATTTATACAATTCGGGGATCTGAGGTGCCAACTAGGTGGGGAGTCAGTGACGAAGCTGTAGAGTTGGTGTTTTCATTTCGGTGGTAATGAAAATGACTGGTCAAGTGTGACCATGACAGCAGAAAGTACTCTTTGGACAGGGGACTTGAGAATGGAGTCAGGACAGGAGTCATGGATCCCTTTCAGATTTGGGTGCAACTTACAAGCACCTGTGATATAAATATCATTGTTGTTCTAGTGATTACTAGCTCCTTTCCCCACCCTCAATAGGGTTATCTGACAAAGGAAAAAGCAACCTCCCAAATACGTGGGTTTACTCAGCTGTGCCTGATTGTACGCTTCAGGGTCCTAGGAGGAGAGCTCTCCCAGAGGGAAGCAGACAGGAAAGCAGAGCTAGTCTTTGTGTTTCCACATAGAATTTCAGGAGGAAATTGGGCTCCGGCAGGTGAAGTAAGGTTGTGGAGGAATTGGTGTGATGCTTGTTTCTTAAACCTCCCATGGGTGCCACTCACCTGATTATGGGGCCAGGGTATAAAAATGTGTTTTAGAATGACATTTCTGACTCATTATTAGCTACTGATGTACAGACTTGGGGTCTTGGAACATTGTCTCTGGTGAGAAGGGGTTGTGAGAAGAAAATAGCTAATGAACTCTGGAGAAGGCAAGCCTACTTGTTTTGCCAAGCTGGGTGCAGATTGAAGGTCCGGCAAGGGGTTGCAGTATTTCCAGCTTTTTGGGTTCTTCCAGAGCCTAACAGTTTCTCTTGCCTGACCTCCCTCAGGTCACCAAAGGACATGGTGGCAATGCCAGAATGAGTTCTGCCACCCATTGGGCTTTCTAGACCTAGGGTGACCTAGGATTGGAGAGAATACAACCACCATCCAAGGTATCCATACTTGCAGAGGAAAGTGGGAAGCTTTGGTTATTTAAGAGAAACAATCAACAATAGCTAAAGAACAAGCTATTTTTCTGCATGATTGTCAAAGAATAGAATGAAACAAAAGACAACTGTATCTTTTCCCCATGTTTCTAAGCAGAATGTTTATATAACTTCTCTGATATTCCATGGTGTAGTTTTCTGATTTCTGGTCAGGGTAGGACACACACAGGCAGCTACTGAGACCTAGTGATTCACTATCCATTGGAAGCTGCACCTGTGGAAGCTGCCTCTTAGGATCGGCACCTGCTGGAGAGTGATAAAATCCTTCATCACCTGTCTCCCCATCAGTTAAGGGGAGTCCTTATAGTTGCCCTATTGTGAGAACCCATGCATCTTCATTACATGCCCAGGGATGATGAGCTGGCAGAATCCACAGACAATGTTAAGTAAACTTTAAGGAAACATTTCTGCTCCCCTATAAGACAGAGTTCAGGGTTGCTGAGCTCTTTTTAAGGCCAGGTCTAGGGAACCAGGGTTAGAACCTTCCTTGTCACTCTTTCCCCCTCTAAGTTAACAATGTAAGATCGATGGGAGCTGCTAAACAATTTGGTGGCAGAACATCATAAATGAAGTCTGTTTTCCCTAGAAACTGCATAACCATTTGAATTAATTTAATTTGAAATATCAAATTAAATTAAACTGTAGAATAATCCCCAAGGGAGGGCATATTTCATTTGCAATGTCTTTTGATAGAGTATTCCCTGCCAAAAGTTCTGCTCTGCATCTGGCTACGGATCTAAATTTATTGCATTAGCTTTGAAAAGACTTTTAATAGAAAGCATGATTAAAAGAAAACTTGATGAAAAACTAAACATATTCAGTGTTGAGCATAGCCTTCCCAGTGCCTACTTCTCTAACTTTACATTTTTAACTGTATGTGTGTGTGTTTCTAACTCAAAACTCAAAAGTTCAGTTGGAGACAGATTTTAGTTGGGTGGCTCCTGTTTTTGTCCTTATTGACAAAGCAAGTGAGAAGGGACGGAGAGTATCAGGAGAATGGTCAAAGTTTACTAAGTTTAAGACTTGTAAAACCCAACTACAATCATGTTTGTAATCATGGTGTTTAAATAAAGATATTATTAAAAAAAAGAATTGCAAACCACACGATGTCTTTACCAAATGCTGAGGATGACAATCAATGTCATCTGTGAGGTCAAGAACCAAGAGGAGAGAAATGAAGAAGTTATTGAATAAGGCCTTGAAAGTCATGGTGAGGGAGACTGAGGCAGAGGCTGAGGTGCCCACCTTACATGCATAGGCCTCAGATTTGATCCCACGTGCTTGCTACCCAACCACCTCCAATGATCATGAGAAGGGCAATTTTATAATTGAATTTTATAATTGAATTGCCAACAATTCACAGAAGCAACACAACCGGATGTGCATGGGCACCCCATAAAGATAATGCCCCCCTCACCCACTGCCAATGCTGTAGCCAAATGTCGAATCATTGCAACTCCCGCAAACACCTCCACTATATGTATGGCATCACAACCAAATGAACTTGTAGCCCCATCAGGACAATGACATCAACAGAGAATTAAGTGAATTAAAGGAAGAGTGGTGAGCCTTTCCCCTTTCAAGATATATGTAAGAGACAGGTCATCTTGTCCTGCCTGGCCTGATGTACATGCTGGAAGGAGAGGAGCTGATGGTGAAAATCTCAGTCTCTGAGAATATAGGTCAGCCCAATCACTATGTCAGAAATGACAGCTCTCTTTTTCCATGGCAAGACATTGAAGGAAATTGCACAGAACAGCTGCCTGCAAGTGGATGTTATGGGAAGGATCTAGTTCTTCCTTAGAAGCAAATACACAGCAGGAGAGGCAGATGCGAGCTCCACCGTTTGCTCCAAACAAGCATTTGCTCGAAACAAATAAGTGTGGTCCTCTAACACAGCCTTGCAAAGAGCTTCAATGGTGGCCCCAAGAACCCACATCAGAGAATCTTCATCAAATTTTTAAAAAGCATCCATTTTCTTTGCCAGCACATGTGACCTTCTTGTTTGTTTAAAAATTGCATTGCAAGAATACTTTGACAAGAAAATTAGCAGTGAATCATAGGCTGGTAGCCTCAAGACACAGCCATAAGTGTCTGAAGGTGAAGCTGAATGGAGCCCCAGGCACTAGCTGTCTCCTGCAGGCCAATCCCCATCCCCAGCAGCACTGAAGGGGCAGAAGTGTAAGAACGTGTGCTCTGATGTCAGCCCCTAGTCCTGGAATGCAGGTAATCATATTCAAAAAGATAAAACCCAGGACAAGAAAAGAGGCCAGCTTTATGAAAATTCCAATTTTCAATAATCACAGGTAGAAAATCAATACAATGCTCAATGTCAAATGAGCACTGGACTAGATGAAGCCACCCCCTGCCTGTGCTCTCTCATTAGAAGAGAAGTCCAGTAAAAGTCTCAATAAAACCCAGAAGAGCCTGCAGTAGGAAATGGTGTCAAGCCCGTCTTTGCTGTTCATCGTGTCCCGTGACCCAGGCAGTCAGTTTGTACTCCTCACCTTTGTCAAAACATATTTCCATGGACCTTCCACTAACTCTCCTCCAACATACTTATTGGCTCTTTCCCCACCTTCATACCTACCCTATGTGTTCTCACCACCCCCATTCATGAAGAATGGGGAGTGGGGAGAGAGACAGACACACAGACAGAAGGCGAGAGGGCACTACAATTGTCTTGACAACCCAACATGAAACGACTCAGCAAATCACATGAAATCACATCCAGTTATTATCGTGGTAAAATAAAATGTTTTGTTAATTGACTAGCAATGGAATTGGGGTCCTTTTATTCCATAGTATTAACTGAGAGTGGAAGTTTTAGACCTATCGGGAGATTTTAACTTTAATCACTCATTATGTCTTTGGCCAGTAATGCTCATATGTTTAACCTGAATGCATGAATGTATACATATTTATAACTTGATGGAGCTATGCATAATTAAGAACAATGTTCCTAATAACAATGATGATGTTCTTTTAGGAAGACTCCTTGGAGTCCTCCTATAGCCTCCATTGCCATGTAAACTGTGGGCTAGGGATGTCAGTCTGCTCACCCCACATTTATACAGGAACCCAGAACAGGGTTGGCCCCATCTACAAAGAAGTCAACAGCACAATAGGAATGCATCAGCTGTGTTGCACTGAATATTCACCATGTTCCAGAAACTCCAGCATTGGAGAAACTCATGAGAATGAGCTCCAGAGGCTCCCCAGAAGCCGTTGGAAAGGGGAGTTTTCAGAATGAGCCAGGGAGGCCAACAGCTGACTGAGATCAGGAGAGCAAAACATGGGTCCAAGCCTGGAGGAGAATGAAACCATCTGCCACCTGGGCTTCAGCCTGAAATGCAACAGGCTCCCCCAAAGAGGAGGAATCCCTGATCTATGAGTGGCAGGGTGACAAGCCAACAGTGGGTCTTTCCTTTGGGCCAGTCCAGTCCACCTCCCCCACTGGGCCTGTGATTTATCTCACTACCTTAATTTGAGGAATGTGTCCTCTGCATGTGGGTGGGGGGAGAGGCTTCCCCAGGTCTCTGCCCAATTCGCAGCCAGCATCCTGGATTCTCTCCAAGAGATGATACACTCTCAAAGAAAAAGTGTTTTCCTCCCTTGCCTCCAACCATGTTTCAGCAGAGCTGGGTAGGTGCTCAGGGAGTCTTGCTGTGAGAAAGGAATGATGACTAAACTTACAGAGTTTCCTGAACATAGTGAACCCAGAGTTTTGTTCTTGTAGGCCCCCCTGAACACAAGACACTGGCTACTTGGGTGCTGGTGGGGCAGACACAACTCCCAAGATAGATACGAGGTGGGGGAGTCTGCCTTGCCCTCATGCATGGCTCTGATGCTCCCATTTTTATATGCCATGTTACACACATCATTTCTGAGCCTCTCAGAAGCCCGTGCATTTCTGAGCATTGGCAATCAAGCATACAGTTCTGGGGCAAGCTGTGAAATCTCTGAAATGAAAATCAATTCCATCTCCATTTCATGGAGACTAATGTGGCATTTACAACATAAACAATCACTTCTGTTAGGGAGGGAAATTAAAAGCTGTGCTACATAAAGGCACAATGTTTAAAGTTCTGGTGGAAATGAGCACTTGGCTTTGAGATGATTACAAAGGGAATTGGATAGGAGAGAGAAGAGAGAGACCGGAGAGAGAGAGAAGAGAGAGCGAGAGCGAGAGAGAGCAAGAGCATGCCAGCCCCAATGATTCCAAAGTGCAGAGGTTTCATAACACAAATTTACTAAGACTGAAGCCATTGACTTCAGCTCGAATCTCTGGGGGAAAGTCAAACTGTGTGGATTTCCTATGCAAGAAGACATGGAAATGACAGCCAAACACCAGACCTTTGCTGATAATGTCAGAAGACCTAGGCATTTTCCCTCAAGAAAAGTTTCTCTACTTGAGGACAACCTGGAATTTCAGGTCTGCTCCTGGGATGTGTCCTTTGTGCCCCTGGTCTGGGAATGCAAAGGACATTCTATCAACCACAGTGTGCCTACCCTTATCAGAGGGTCCCATGAGTTTCTGTCTGCCAAGCCTTACATTTACAGGCTGAAATAAAATGGAAAGGCAGGGGATGGAAATGTCCATGGAACTGATGCATAGAAAAGTGCCTGGAACTGAGCTTGACTTGACCTCTAGCTCAGAAACTAAGGGGCAAGGATTCTGATCTCTGAAGAAGCAGTTCCCTGATCTCTCAAAGAGCCATTAGAACCTAGGGTATCTAAAGGGGCACAGCTCTAAAATGGCATCATTCTCTTCTGCATTGAACTCCAAACAACCATTCCCTTGGCTTCATTTGCATGGGTGGCAAGGAGAGATATAAGCAGTTGCCAATCAGGAGGTGCTCATTTGCATAATGGCTGTGATTCACTAATTAGCCAGGAAGACTTCCAACACAATGGCGCAGGACTGCATTGGGGTTCCAGCTGGGACATTATTTTACTGGGCTCCTGGTTTTGGCTATTAAGACTCTCAAAATACTAGCCAGTCACTAAGTGACTTTTCTATAAAGCTGCCCAGGCTATTAAGAGCATTAGCATAAAGGCATCTTTCTCAATTAGCTATTTTTAGAAGGGATTGGAAATGCTATTTCGCCATCTCTTAAGCTCCTCCCCCCAACAGCACTGTGTCTGTTGTATTATCAATGCCATGTGTATTTCTATTTTATTTTGGATTCTGCACCAAGTCATTCGTAGTAATACTATTCTGAGGGTTAGTTATTTTCATACCATTTGAAGAGAATTCAGATGAATTTCTGATCAAGGCAGGCTGCATGAATTCTCTTGCAAGCATGGGGTAACGTAGAGTAGGGATTGGCTCAAGATGTCAGCCAATCATCCCGTCAGAGGTTTGATTCCCCTTGATCAGAGAAGCAATTTGTTAGACATTCCCTGTCCCCACCCCCAAGTGCTAATCACCTGTTCAAGGTGGAAGATGGATGGGAAACACAGCACAAATTGCTTGCTTTTTCCTCCAAATGCTAATTACGTACCAACATCTACATTCTGACTTGAGACCTTGCAGGATCAGATAAGGAAAACAGTGTCTGTGCTTCCAGAACTATTATTTACCAGTGTCAAAAATAACTATCGTATTTGCATAACTGTGGGGCTCCATGACAATTTCTCCCTCAAATATGCTTCTGTGGCAGAAAAAGCTTTGACCCATAGGAAGTGTGATGTGCTGTTGTTGTTGTTGTTGTTTTTTAACCCTTACAAAATGGAATGAAACCTTTTGGAAGAGGCTTGGTTGAGAAGCAAATGGGAAAAGAGTAATGCACTGAGTCAACAGTTGAAAACATGTCTTCACTTGCATTTATTTGGGGTGCATTGGAAGTCAGTGGTCTCCAAAGTGAGTTGTAGACACCTTGGTAAGACATAGATCCTTTTTGGGGTTTGCTTTTTGGGGCCATACCCGGCAATGCTCAGAAGTTACTCTTGACTCTGCACTCAAGAATTACTTCTGGTAATGTTCATGGGACCATATAGGATGCTGGGGATTGAACCTGTATTGGCCACATGCAAGACAAATGTTCTACTCACTGTCCTATATCTCTGACCCCAGGCATGGGATCCATTGGGGGATAGTAAGAAAGCACTTTTCTCTGAATTATATACTAATACAATAGGACTTGCATACAGGTACATGATTTACATAGGAATGCATGTAAGTACATATAAGTTAGTTTTTAATGATAGCAAAATCTCTAGCAAGCATTGCATTAGTAGGCATACATACTGTGATTCCAACCATCAGGATAGACTGCTTTTATTTGTTTGTTTGTTTGTTTGTTTGTGGGTCACACCCTGTGATGCTTGGGATTCAAACTAGGGTTGCTGGCATACAGTGTAAGTACTGTAACCCCCTGTCCTCTCTATCCGGCCCAATAGCCTGTTTTTAGAGAGAATTTCCAAAAGGGAAATTCATTAGGCAGATCTACAAGCCTGCTGGGAAAGATGTCATCTAGGAAACCTCCTATAAGCGTTGGGTACAAATACATCTTGCATTTTAGCCACCTTTCTATTTGGACAGGAAAGAGCGTTACTTTTCTGATAAACAACCCTTATCAATACAGCCTCTCAAAGTGAAGAATTGCAGATTCAGTTCTCTTTGTGGGGAGGATACACATGCAATCAGATAGGATGTTTGCAGAGAAGAGTCAGGCTGGAGAAACAGTGGGCAAAGCAAGCAGCTCAGCCAGTCAAGTGTTGAGTAGGAGTCCTGCAGGCACACCCCCATAGACCCAACCCCAGCCCAGGGTCTCTTATGAAGCTGGGTAGACTCTGAGGGTTTCCCTGTAGCTGATTTTGCTCTCAGCAAAAACTCACCCTCTCCTCTTAGCCTCCTCACTCCTTCCCCACTCATTTAAGCACAGATATTGACTGGTTCAAATGACTCAGATGTTTCTTTGAATCCAGAGGTTTTCTTTCCTTCATCAATTTAGGAGTGCCATGTCTGAGTCTGGGCCCTTCTGAGAACTCTAGGCTGTGATTTCTAGTGAAGCTCTGAGGGTAGATTGACCTTCTCTGGCAGGTTGCCCTGTACCCTCACTACTTCTTGAATGCTGGCTTCTTCCCAAAGTTTCATTCTAGATTGTTTTTTCCCTTTGAAATCCTCTGGCAGAAAAACCAAGGCCCTGAAAACCTCCTTGTTACACTGGAGCTGGATGCTGAGATGACAGTGTCAGCAAAGACTTGCACAAAGCAAGTCTGGTAGGAGAGATCAAAATGCAAACCCTGACCAAACAGGCCATTGTTCTTGTGTAGGCAGGGTTAAGGCTAGTACTCTACTGAGGGTCTGCTAGGAATTGGGGGTAGAGTATTGTGATCTACCAGAGAAGATGAGGTCTTGATGTCAGAGGATGGATCTTAGCTTACCAGATCTTAGCCTACCAGATAATAGTTTTTGGGGAAGGACTTTTTTTGAATCCTCTTATCTGTAGAACAGAAATGAGAAAGCCCCTAGATGAGGTTGTCTTGAGGAATGAATCAGGCAATGTGGTAGAAATGTTTTTTAAAAAAAATCTAGAGAGCTATATGTAGAGAGTCTAGAAATCACTATTAATGGAGGGCCTCAGGTGGTTGGGAAGTTTGTCTACTGGTGATTTGTACTCCTTATGGCTCTTATGTGAAGTGGGGAAATGATGTTCATCTTTCCTCATGCTCATTGAGTCATGGGGGACAGATGAGAAGGGCAATGGAGGAACCCACTTTCTTTTTTTTTTGTTTTGTTTTTGGGTCACACCCGGCAGTGCTCAGGGGTTACTCCTGGCTCCATGCTCAGAAATTGCTCCTGGCAGGCACGGGGGACCATATGGGGCACCGGGATTCAAACCGATGATCTTTTGCATGAAAGGCAAACGCCTTACCTCCATGCTATCTCCCAGGCCCCAGGAACCCACTTTTCTCTGGCTCTTGCTGTCTGAAGAATCTGTGAGAACTTGAAATCCCTGGTCATCTAAGAGAGGAAACTCAAGGCAGAAGAAATGGGGTTGACTGGAGCTTGAGGCTAAGCAGTACCTAAAGGAAAAGGTCTGTGAAGCTCCAGGAAGGCCCAGGCAATGGGCAAGTGACAGGGGGATGCTGGCCAGGAGGTAGGTGGCAGTGTTCTCCCCATCCATGCCTGAAATGATGTGACGCTCCTGAAAAAGGCAGTGCCCACTTCTCCACTTCTTCTGGAGCAATAGACCCTCATCATAGCCCTTTCTCCTTTCTCCTGTCCATTAGGTTAACAGTTGACAGTTTAAAGTAAATACCCTGAGGTGTCAAGATTAGTAAAAAGGGAAGAGGATTTAGAAAGCAAATGCAAGCCCAACTCACAAAGCAGATTATATGGTTCTACTGTTATTACTTTGGGACATAGTCACTCTTAGAGCTAAATAATCTTACAGAAATGTGATTACTGTATATTTTTGTAATTCACCCACCTTCTGGGAGGTAGGCTGCTGGGCTCTCTACTCAGCCCCAGGGAATGAAAGATGAGTTATGATTGGTGCTATCTCTTCTTGGTTTTATCTTCTTTCCTCTATTCGCTCTTGGGAAGTGCCCAAGAGCTTGCTCACTACTTTCAACCTTATTTTTTCATACTAGGTGGGAATTTCTCACAAGGGAATGCCACCTCAACCTCTTAGATTACATGGGCTCGTCCCCTGTCACATTATGTTCTAGAGGTTCTTCGGGGTTCCTGCAGTGGGACCACTTGGTGGAGAAGCTGGACTTCATTGAGGTGCCAAAGGAGATGCTAAGACTCATGGGAAATAGGGTCTGGTTGTTTGTTTTTGGATCATACCTGGAGGCGCTCAGGCATTACTTCTGGCTCTGTGCTTAGAAATCACTCCTGGCAGGCTCAAGGGACCTTATAGGTTGCTAGGAATTAAACCCAGGTTGGCAACATGCAAGGACAAATGTCCCCCTGGCTGTGCTATTGCTCCAGCCCCGTGGAAACAAAAGGTTATTTTGTTAGTCATCCTTCTTTTCTTCTCTACTTATTTCTAGCCATCAAAGTATTAGTAGAAACTATGACTGCCAGAGTAAGGTCCACATACATCCCCCAACTTTTTTTGCAGCTATACACTCATATCCTGGCCAATAGGACACAGGTAGAGGGACTTTGTCCTCAAGAGACACTAGGACCCAAATCTGAGCACAGCATGGAAGATGGGGGAACTAGTTTCCATTCACTGCTCACTATCTGTCTCACTGAGAGGCAAGGAAGGAGAAAAGATAAATGAACCCTGGCTTGGTTTACAAGGTTAAGTTGGTTACATGGTTTTGTCAATGGAGACCTTTGCTAGAGCGGAAGGTAGATTCCTGATCAGTTTCTCCTTCTCCTACTTGGCATGTTCTCTTAGTCAAAGAGATGGGTCATGATGGCATTGAATTTGGGGCCCTCTTTAGATAGGTCTTGTCTCCTTTGTTTCTTTTCTTCCCTTCGCTGTGAAGGGAAGCTTCTGGAAATATTCTGACAGCTCTGGAAATATTCTTTAAGCTTTTAAATTCACATTGGGAAACATGACAGTATAGGAGGAGAAGGGACTAGAGCCCAGGAGTAGTCCCAACTCCAAACAGTTCCTCTAAGTTTGGTAATGGGGTAAGGGGTTGGATTGGTTTGGCAATCAGTGCCCTGTTGAAGACATGATGAAGACATCTTCTAGGAGCCAAGTGGGGGCAGTGAGGTTAGGGAACTTTCCATGATCTCTCCAAACTCAGCATTTCTGACCAGGCTGTGGTGCGCTATACTCTCCCCAGGGAAGGAGAAACAACCTCAGGCTATCAGAGATGATGGCAAGGGCAAACCAGACTCACTCTGGGCCCATCACCTCATTTACCCAGCACTGAAATGTGTTCCAGTAGAGGGTGGGAGTGAGAGTGAGGGAGAAGAACGTCAAGGTGAGAAAGAAAAGGGCTTAGACTCTGGAGCCACAGAGCACACATATACACATATATGCACATCCATGCCCACAAACATGTCCACATATGCAAGGACAACCACAGTTTACAAGTGCTCTTATACTGAGGTGGGGTTCTGGGGAAGCCAGAGGGGACAGACACTCAAGTTTGGAATCGCATAATTCTGATTGAGTTTTCGATTTTGGAGCCCTTTTTATTGGGTGTGAGAAGAGGATGATCCCCCTGAAGTGTGCAAAGGGCCTTCTGGGACACATCTGAGGTACCCTAGAAGCCGTTAAGTTCACCTTCTCTCTCTCCTCACCCTCTTGTGGCTCTAAAACATCAAATTCTGATCAAGGCTCCTACTCAGTTCGCTGCTGACACCACAAGCCTCTTTCTTTCTGCTCCCTGAACCTTTCGTCTCTTTTCCTGTGGTTTTCTTCCCCCTCCCACACACATCCCTTCGCCCTCCCCATCATATTCTCCCATCAGTCTTTGCAGAGGGCAAAAAAGGGCCTTCTCCAGATGCCCACTGATATTTCAGAAGTTCTAATTAAAAGGAAGATTATGCATGCCATTTGCGTTTCAAAAGGGACTCAGATCAGAACGAATAAAACGATGACTTCTCCCCAGGCTCCCCAAGACCCCCAGAGCTACGTGAAAGCCTATTTAGGTCAGGGGGCACATTGTCTGCCAGGTTGGCAAACACTAGCTCTGCCTGCCCTGGGTTTCACCCCCTCCCACTTTCCTCATTGACAAGGGGCTGGACTGAGCCTTCAGGGGAAGTTGTGAGTTTGCCTGTTTCTGTTCTGCAAACAAGGCCCCCCCAAACACCCCACTTGCCCTCTGCCTTAGCATATCTATTAGGTGAGGGCTTTTTCTTCTTTTATTTATACCCAGTTGCCCCTCTGTGTCCTTGAAAGGCCCCTCGGCCAAGAATATGGGGTTCATTCCCTAAGAATTCCCAGGCAGTCTCTGCTAAAGTTCCTGGGATATTCATGGTCTCTCCCTCCTTCTTCCTCACTCTTTTTTTTCTATCTCTCTTCCTGCTGAGGTCTCTTCCTTTCTCTGCAAGTAATTAGGCAAAAGGTATGTACCCTTTGGGTTACACAAGTGGGCCACACCACCCCATCTTGGGTACTGGCTATTCAGGATGGTGTCAGGAGCCCCCGGTACTATTTTGCTGTTTATTTACTTCATAAAGGTAGATTTCCAGGATGCAAGAGTGCGGTGTTTCTTTATGAAAAGGGATCAGTATGCCTAATAGGATTGGGAACATCTGGTATGGAAGAAGGAGCAAGCATGCATGCATGTGAGCACATACACACACAAATACACACACATACAAGTGAACACATACAGAGGAGCAGCAGATACACACGTACACAACAAGACTTGTGCCTGGGCCCTGAGCCTGGCAGAATTCAAGGATATGGTACAGGCAGGGACTCCAATCAAACTGCCAGACTGCTGGCCACCATTTCCTTCATTTTCCAGTTAAAAAGAATATTTTCATTTCCCCCCCTAAAACCCGAAACCTCCTTGCTCCTCAGCTCTCCAGTGTCCATTGAGACTAAATGCCTAGCTGTGCCGAAAGGAGATTCTGGATCCCCCTCATTCTGCTGTTGACTCCCAGTACCCAGTACCCAACAAAGGGGCTGCCCCCCAACCCCCAGATTCATTTCAGCTCTGTATTACAAGTGGGTTAAAATGAGCTTCTCTCAGGATGCACCAACGCCCTGGGATCTCCCCCCACCCCGCGTCCCCCATTTCCCTGGCCCTCGGTTGGCTGGGAACAGTGGGAGCCCGTAACAGACAGCGTGTCAGCCATTCCTGACAGTCTCTGTGCTCTAATACGAGCCTGCCAACCCCATTACAGTAATGACAGCATTGCAGAATTAGAACGCTGCCTCCTCTGTGGAGAGGGAGCGATGCGGGAGAGGCAGGAGGGCTGGAACACTCTTGACTGAACTGCCTCCTCTTCCCTCCTTCTGCTTTTGGCCTTTCCTTTGTGTGTGGGGCGCTGGGGATAAGAGGGAGAGACACACACCCAGTGGTGCTCAGGGGACCCTTCAGTGCCCAGGATGAGACCTGGGGTTACCTCATGCAAAATCCTGCACTCAAGCCCACTGAGCTATCACTCAGCACCTCATTTTTTTGTTTCCCCTAGAAAGACAAACCTCTGGCTATAAATGCAAGCTTGGGGGGGGGAGGTCATTCCAGAGTGTCCCCAATGAATCAAGAATGCTACTCTCTCATTGCTTAGAGCATTATGAGCACCCTTTTCTGGTACTTTCAAATCTCCTGGGGTATGATACTAACAGAATTCACTTTTTGCCTTGTGTTGGGGTAGGGGGTGTAACCCTGATTGGAGATCATAAAGTGCAGGTAATAATTATGGTCCTTAAAGTGATCTGCTAATACTAATTAGTCCCTAGGACTCCATGGAGGGGGTGAGGGAAATGGCAGCTCTACCTAGCACATAGGGAAACTGAGACAAAGAACATGGGGAAGGCAGGACAAAGAACTCTTCCCATCTGGCCACAAGAGATGGGTATTTCCCCATACTTTCTTTCCTCTGCAGAGCACAGAAGAGACGGGGGGAGTCTGCCTGATCTGAGGGTGTGTGGCAAGAGAAACATTCAATAGCAGACTTAAAAGCCTGATTTTATGCTACAAGTGGTTGGCCCATGGTCTAAAGAAACTCCACTGAGTATGAAGATACATTTTCAAGGTTCCAATTGGGAATTGGGTAATGAGCTGCATGGTGAGAGAGAAGACACAGGTGAAGACACTGAGCCTCTGAACCAGTCTCCCACTCTTTCTAAGCTCCCCTCAGAGATCCCAAGAACTAGCACTAGAAATATTTAAGATCCATTCACAAATTTGAATACTGCAGGACAGTGTAGAATTCTCTGCATAGAGTGGTGGATGGCAGGTGGTTGTCCATTTGCCTGTGGAGGAAAGTCACAGAACTAAACTCTCAGATACCAGTGCAAAGCAAGACATCAAAGACTAAATTGTCGGCTGAGAGTAAGTGTTCACCATGCTCCCAACAGCTACAAGATGAAGTTCAAACAGTCTGCATGATGCCAAAGTCCAGGATATCTCCCCTTAAAACTTAACCATTCTAGGGACCTGACAGATAGTACAGTGGGAAGGGTATATGCCTTGCATGCAGCTGACCCAGGTTTGATTCTTGGCCCTCTCAGTTCATCAAGAAAGTGGCCCAAAACTAAAAACAAAATCCCATAAACACTTAATAGTTCCACATATCAGCCTTGCCCAACAGCAAATTCATTTTTATCTATGGATACATTTTTATCTATGACTAGGTATCTGCATCAAGCTATTCATCCATACAACCAGTCATCTATTTGTCCATCCATTCAGCCATCCATCTATTACCCATTCATCCATCCATATTCCATCTGTCCATTTATCCATCATCCACCACCCATTTACCCACACATTCTTCCCTTCCTCCCTCTTTCAATTCTGCCTTCAACCTATTTATCCATCCATTCATCCATCCATCAGCCCTCCATTCATCTACCCTTCCACCCATCTATCTATCATCCCCTTTCCCTTCTCCTTTCCTCCCTCCCTACATTCACCTATGCATCTATCTGTCCATCAATTGATTGATCTATCCATCTATCCATCCATCCATTCTCTTACTTTCTAAAGACTGAGTGCCTACTATATACAGGCATAGAGTACCTCAAGGTTAGGTTGGGGTTTTTATGAACTTATGGTCATGTACATAGAGGAGACAGACAATATAATGAAGCAAAATAGATTCAGATAACAGGAAGTGCAAGAGTATGAACCAGGATAGTTAGTGGGTTAGAAAATTGCTTTGGAAGAGGTGGTCAAAAGGAAGGAGTCTTAAGGTACGTGACATGTGAGCTGAAACCTGTTCCCAAAATGGGAGAGGATGGAGATAGAGCCAAGGATAGAAATCCCCAGGCAAATGGAAAACAAGTGCAAATTCTTGAGGTGAGAACAGGCTGGATGTCACAGGACAGACATCTGAGAAGCTGCCATAGATGGAGACTGTAGAGTCAGGAAAAAAGGTGATGTGGCCTAAGTAGAAGGGGCTAGTGTGGTATGAGAGACAGAGAAGAACTTTGGAGAGACACAGCTGGTTTTAAGCAGCACTTAGGGACCTAGAGTTCTGGGTGCTAACCCCCCCCCAAGTAGTACTAGTAGAGTCATGAGGGGTCAAGGATGGAACCAAGGCATGAGCTACTTACTCTGCCATAGCCCAGCTTCCTTTCCCCTGTCACCTCCAAAAGAAGGGTTAAGCAGAAGAAGGAACATGATTCATTCTGTTTCCGAACCATTTAGAATAGTCCATAGTTTTACTTCCTAGAATACATTTTAATGACATATTTTCAGGCCTGTGCACAGGTGGGCCCCGGGGAGTTCCATCCTGCCAGTGTTTACCTGCTCTGTCTCCAATGTTGTCTTTGAAAGTCAATTCAGGTACCTCTTCTCAGAGAACCCTATCCTGCCTGACCTGCGGGCCCACCTTTTAGTCACTCAGCTTTCTCATACCTCCACTTCCCTCACATCTCAAACAATGCACAAAGTCTAACCCTCAAACATTCTATTCCCAGAAATCAGGATGGACTTCATTGAAGTATATTGTGAAGGATGGAAGGAGTTTGGCTAGATAAGAGTCTCACACATCTCATACTAGCTGCTCCAGTAAAAGGAGATGTGATCGGAAAAATACTACCATCAAGAAGGGGTGCTCACCCCTATGAAGACCATGTGAGTCCCTTGCTACTCTCATTGAACATCAACCTGGCAGTTAATGAGAGAGAGAGATAGATGGTGATTTGCATATGATATTCATGCACTCTGCATATTCTTATTTAACATTGAAATGGATGGACAGACTTCTCAATCTCCCTGTTCTTTCCTCCAGTTAGCAGATTTTAATTAAATGTCTCCTGGAATTCCTGCATTATACTAGGTCCTGGGAAGGAGAAGAAGCTAGAAGAGTGAATTCAGACTGGATCCCGGAGCTGCTATCTGCTACTGACTCAGGACTGAACCCTGACCAGGTCCTGATACTGACATAGCAGAGATCTCAGTCAGCTTGTTTCTCCTTCCTGACTCTTGCTTTCCTGTTGATAAACTGAGGACCAAGACACAGATAGCTCAGAATTGTCTTGGCAGTGCTGAGAACTAGTCAGGATTCTGAAAATAATACCTCTTGATTACCGCCTTCCTTGCTCCCTGAATGGAGAAATTGCAGATCCCATTAAAAGTGCCTGGTCAGATCTGTAGACATGTCTGCCTTCTGGCTCAAATTCCATTCTTCCACTCAACTAGAAGCAGAACTGAGTAAGCTCCTGGCCAGCTTGAGTTGGTGGAGGCATCGGAGGCTCTCCTGTATGTTGTAGTCTGCCAAGAGCCCTCCTCCTCTACACTTGCTTCTGACCCTGTGAGTACAATCCACGCATAGACTTCCTCTCTCTTGCCTGAGATAAGCTCCAGAGAGACCATAAATTGATGCTGCCCTCTGACCCACAGACCTTCTAAAAATGTCTTCCTGTTGGCTCCCAAGCTCCTCACTTCCTCTTCTTGTCACTGCAGTAACATCATTTTGGGGAAAAGGAGCAGGTGGAGAGAGCCGAGACAGGCTCTATGTGCTGGGATTCATTTGCACTTGGGGATCCAAATAGATAAGAATCATCTGCAGAAGCAATTAACAGAAGCTCTGAAAGAAATTTCCTTGATGGTTATCATTGGGATGGATGGGAAACACATCTGGGTGAGTTTCCTGGGGGGTGGGAGCTGGTGTGCTAAGGTTTGAAATGATCCAAGCCTGTCAGTCAATCTGTCAGCTGAGCCAGAAGGGCACCTTCCATGCTTATTTGCTATTGGAGCCTTTCCTTGAAGGTGGAGGAAGAAAAAGTCTCCTGTGGCTCTGCCTGAAGCTGGTTCAAGTGTCAATCCAGTCAGGCCAGGAGTTGACAATGGCCACATTGCTGGGTGCAAGAAGTGGAAGGAGGAACCAGTGCATCTACCAGTGTGACACACTTGACCCATCTACTATGATTGCCTCTTTGTTCCTTGTCTCAGTCATGGTCACCTGCATCAACCTGAAACATTCAGTTATTTATATTGGGGGTAGGGAAGGTGTCTCCTAAATAGTGCTTAGAGGAGTTGACTCCCAGAATTCTTGGCCAAGAATATGGAAGGTTCAACACAAGTGTCTGAGGATGCAGTGCGTCTCAGGATGCGGGGAAATACACGAGCTACCCAGTCATGCTGAGGGGTCCCCAGATCTTGGTT
>PVKC010008026.1:0-28704 GCA_004027635.1 Crocidura indochinensis | reverse complement strand
TGTGTGTGTGTGTAGCAGTGGTCCTCAAACTACTACCCGTGGGCCACATATTGTATTTGTTCCCGTCTTGTTTCTTCACTTCAAAATAAGATATATGCAGTGTGCATAGGAATTTGTTCATAGTTTTTGTTTTCACTATAGTCAGGCCCTCCAGCGGTCTGAGGGACAGTGAACTGGCCCCCTGTTTAAAAAGTTTGAGGACCATGTTCTCGCTTCAGCAGCACATATACTAAAATTGGAACAATACAGAGAGGATTAGCATGGCCCCTGCACAAGGATGACATGCAAATTTGTGAAGTGTTCCATATTTGAAAAAAAAAAGTTTGAGGACCACTGTAAGGCAGACACTGTAAGGCATTCGAAGCCACTGAGCTGTTGTTTGAGCAGTTATACATTATTTTTTCTGGTTATAAATGTTAATGCATAATATCTTTCATTATACAAGATACATTATAATATTACATGGCAAATATTTTATAGTTTTTCCTATTATCTATAATTGCTCATTTGTTTTTGCCTTATTTTATGTTGATGGATTTAGTTACAGATGTAATGCTTATTTAATTTATTAAATAAATAAAAGCATTATTTTCTGTTTCTAAAACTCACGTTTGATTCTTCTTCAATAAATATATTATACTATTTAAAACCTTGTAGTTCATTGTATTAATCTGTCATATTCTATTTAACTATTATTGTTACATGCTTAGTTTCATATTATTATGTCATCTCTATAATACCCCTTTAACTATGTCCAATGCACTTCCCCCATATTTTATCTAATTCATCTGCAATTATTTTGTGGGAATGTAGTTCAAAGTTCAAAGTGTTGATGTTAGAAGGTATTTGATTTTATCATTTCCTACCTATTGGCAGGTTACCCTTCCAGTTGAATGCTTTATAAATTTGTATTCTCATGGTATATGGCTTTTGCTTTCTTTGTGTCTATTTTGAAGTATATGATGTCTATTTTTAAAATTTTAAATCATCAAAAATGTAATTAATTAGTAATTAGTGGGTTTTGGTTTATTTATATTTTAATTTTAACTACTATATTGGTGTCTTGGTTCATGGTCCATATCCAGCAATGCTCTGGATTTACTTTTGGCTCTGTGGTCAGATAATTCCTATCAAGTCTTCTGGGACATATATGTGGTGTTTGCACATTGAACGCACATCAGCTGTATACAAGATGATCACTCTACTTTCTGTACCATTGCTCTGACCTTTATTTATTTTCTTTTTAAGCCCAAATAAGATTTTTCTTTCTTTGATATAAAAAGATTAAAGAAGTGAGTGTAGAGAACAGGTGGGGTGGGGTAGGGAGGAGGGAGACTTGAGGCATTGGTGATGGGAATGTTGCACTGGTTAAGCGGGTTGTTCTTTACATAACTGAAACCCAACCACAATCATGTTTGTAATAAAGGTGTTTAAATAAAATATTATTTAAAAATAAAAGGTAATTTTCTTCTAATTATTGGCAGAGGTAACAAACATTTATATTGTTAGCAGTTGAGAAATACTGTAATTACTTAATATAGTACATAAGAGAGAGTTTTCAAAATCAGATTTATAATTCTATTAACATTTTTACATTTAAAATATGTTTTGATGGCAGGATATTAAAGAGGAATCAGCATGCTAATAGTGATGCAGACTTGGTTTAAATTTCTTTTCTACCACTTACTAACCAGGATCATCTTGAAAAAGGTTAAGCTCTTGAACCATATATTTTCTAGCCATAAAATGGGATTAACATTTACTCATAGGATTGATGCAGTTTCTGTGTGCATCATGTGTGATGCCTGAGTCTAGGTACTCAAAAATGAAGACTATCGTTATTTATTACTGTTAATAATTCTCTTGCTCCTATTATTATTTTTGCCACTACCAACCTTATTCTTACTAATATAGATACATAATTTTTCATTCTTGAATGTTAGTTTGTAATTTAAAAAGTGAGAAACAGCATTTTGGTAGATGGGGTGAAAATGAGTCAAGATTGTATTTGAAACTTTATAGAACTAAGTAAAGCAGAACATTTATTGGAATCACCTATAAGTAAGAAGTCAGATCTTACTGGATTCTTAAATGCCATGGTTTAAATGATATAAATCACATATAAGTTAAGATATAATTATAGCTAATTAGAGATACTAACAAAACTTGTTAATAATTACTTTATGTAAGCACTGTGGTTACAAAATTATTCATGGTTGAATTTTAGTCATACAATGTACACCACTCTTCACCAGTGCACATTTCCCACCACCAATATCTCCAGTTTCCCTCCCACTTTGCTTCCTGCTTGCCTATGTGTCAGTTTCTCTCTCTTTCTCTTTTCTCTCTCATCTCTCCTATCTCTTTCCCATCTCTCTCTTTCTCTGTCTCTCCCATCATTTCCATCTCTCTCTCCCACTTCTCCTCTCTTTCTCTCTCTGACACGGTGGTTTGCACTATTGTTATTGAAGGGGTACCATGTATATCATTTTATTTCCTTTCAGCACTCAGTTCTTGTCCAGAGTGATCAGTACCAACTATCATTTTCATAGCTTCTGTACCCTAACAACACTCTCTGTTTGTGCCAAACTTCCTGCTACAGACTGGTCCTCCTGGCCCTCATCTCTATTCTCTGTATATTATTACCATACTATCTTTTATTTTTCTTATATCCCACAAATGAATGAGATTATTCTATGTCTTCCCCTGACTCATTTCACTCAGCATAATAGTTTCCATATCCATCCATGTATTAGCAAATTTCATGACTTCATTTTCCCTAACAGCTGTGTCGTATTCCATTGTGTAATGTACCACAGTTTCTTTATCTACTTACTTGTTCTCAGGCACTTGCATTGCTTCCAGATTCTGGCTATTGTAAATAGTGCTGTGATGAACATAGGAATTTAGAGGGCGTTTCCTCAAAGAAGAAATATGGATAGCCATAAGACATGAAAAAAATGTTTCTCATCACTAATCATTAGGGAGTTGCAAATAAAAATAGCAATGAGATGTCATCTCATACCACAGAGATTGTCACATATCACACACCAAAAAATTGCCAGTGCTGGCATGAATGCAGGGACAAAGGGACTCTCATTTACTATTTGCCTATTGTGGGAATGCTGACTATTCCAACCTTTTTGGAAAACCATATATATATTTCTCAAAAATCTAGAAATTGAGCATCCATATGATCCAGCAATACCACTCCTAGGGTTATATCCTAGGAACCCAAAAGCACCATCAAAAGGGCCTGCCTTTTTTTTTTTTTAATCAATATTTTATAATAACATTTCTCTAAAGAAGCAGCTGGTTCCCAAACTTTATCTGCTATTTTAAATATTGGGTTATTCGTCTTATATTATAAAATTTTAGTGATATATTTGAATACTTCAGTATATAGTTTAACACATTAATTTGTATAGGATTCATCCCCAAAATTTAATGCTACCCTAAAACTTTCCCTTCCTTTCCCTCTTATCCTCCCTTCTTCCTTTTCTTTCCCCACTCCTTCCCTTCTCTTTTTTTCTTTTTCTTTATTTAATAATATATTTTTATTTTAATCATAGTGGCTTACATGTCGTTGACAATAATATTTTAGGTACATATTAACATAAAATTAGGGGAATTCCCATCACTGAATTGTCCTCCCTCCACCTACGTTCCCATCCTGCCTCCCATATCCTCCTCCCTCAGCCCCGGGGCTGCTAGCGTGAGTGGTCCCCTCTGTGCCTAGCTTTCTACTTAGTGATCTTACACCTGTTTGGTCTTGGTACCTCCCTTACTAGATAGTTCAAGTTATGTGGTTTTGTTTGAAGAAAAGAAAAGTAATAAACTGGGGTAAAAATCAAAACATCGAAAATGGGTGGAGTCCTTCTGGAGGCTCTCATCCTCAGTTTGAGAGACAAAGGGGAAAAAGAAACACCACAACAGTACAAAAAAGAAGTGTCAAATAAAATATTCAGTGAGAACTCCAACAATTAAGATAAGCACCACATAAAAGCCATGGATCCTTTCTTCTTTATGACCACTTTCCCACTTTGTTTGCTTTAATTTTATACATATATTTATGAAATTGATAATTTTCTTTCACCAACTATTTCAATTTGCATAATTATCTTAAGTTCTATTTGTTTTGTCCTGAATGGCATGGTCTCTTATATTTTTTCTAAGTGGCTGAATAGTATTCCATTGGGAATAAATATCACAGAAAAGCAACCTTGCATTATAACAAAGATGCTTCAATAGGTTAAGATAAAGTTGAATTTTATGAAGACTGTTTTGTCCAACAGAAACTGCTTTTAGCATATCAATTTGTAATAACCTTTACATAAAGATTACATTTCATCAAATTGAAATATATAAGTTCAATTTTATGTGATATATAATAGGATTTTTATTTATACTACAGAAGAATTAATATTTTTGGCTGGATAACTAAATTCACTTAACCACAAACATTTTCTGAGAAATCAATTTCTAAAATATTTTGTGAGACAATAATATTTATTACAGGGGTTTGGGTTCTTGCCTTCGCAGCAGCTGATTCTGATACTATCTCCAGTATCTTCTGTGATTGCAGTAGCACTGCTAGATGTGACCCCTGAGCACAGAACTGGGAATAATGAACCCTTAGCACCACTGGTTGTGCCTCTTCGCTAACATACATATATATACACATACGTATGTATATATATGTATGTGTGGATACACACAATATTAAAGGAACTATATGAAGATAATTATTTTTATGGTGACTGAAGGCAACACTATCAGTAAAATTTCTGTATTATATGTATTTAGGTACAATTGTTAAATAAAGGAATATTTGTCCTGATAGTGATCCTAGATTCTTACTTTTGGAGTTCATGAAGCAGAGTGATGGAAGTATAGTTTATAAGTCTGGCTAACATGCTTTGCATGCCACAGGCCTGGGTTGGATCCCTGACCCTGCATGGTCCCCTTCCCACTGCCAAGGGAAGCTCTTAAGCTTAGAGCCAGCAGTAGCCCTTGAGCATTTCTGGGTGTGGAATATGCAGAAGTAAAAAAGTGAAAGGAAAAGATTTAGGAATCAGTGACAACTGAGTCTGGAAGAGTACAATAAATCAGGTAGTGGCTTCAACCTCAGGTATAACATATGCTCCCTGAGCACCAACAGATGCGATCTCTGAATACAGAGCCAGGAGTAAGACCTGAATACCACAGGTTATGGAACAACAAGGGCCAATGAGAAGATTGAGAAAAATCATCATTATTAAAGTCAATTTGTATTGAGATTTGATTTACATTGCTTTGCGATCACACCTGGTGATGAACTCCTGGCTCATTCTGGCTCAGAGCTCATTCTTGGTAGGCATGGGGGACCCTATGGATGCCTGGGATGGAACCAACTGTTTACAAGACAAGTGCCGTATCTATCCACTGTACTATCACTCTGGCTTCCTTTTTTTTTTTTTTTTTTTTTGGTGGGGGGAGGCATTCCAGCAGTGCTTTTAAATCACTCCTTTGTGAAGCACTTTACAAATTTTAACTCATTAGAACTATTCTTTTTGTTTTGTTTTGTTTTGTTTTGTTTTTTGGGGGGGTCACACCCGGCAGTGCTCAGGGGTTACTCCTGGCTCCATGCTCAGAAATTGCTCCTGGCAGGCACGGGGGACCATATGGGGCACCTGGATTCGAACTGATGACCTTTTGCATGAAAGGCAAACGCCTTACCTCCATGCTATCTCTCGGGCCCCTAGAACTATTCTTAATGTCTAAGAGATAGGTATTATTAACTTCATTTTCTGAATGATGAAACGAAGCATAGAGCCATGACAACTGTTAAATTTCAGAGGTAACTTAAGAAGCTAGGCATCAAAACCATGTTCTTAACCACTGTTCTCTATATTAAAGCAAATTGTTGAATCTAAAGTGATAAAAGATCTACACAGTGGTAAAATTAAACTTTTATCCTTTCATGATTTATAACATCACATCACCATCATCATTATTATCATTATCGTCGTCGTCATTATTATTATTCGTTGCACAGTATTGAAAATTTGTTTTGTTTTGTTGCTAGATCAGTGACTCTGTATTAGGTATCACTCCTGGTGGGGCTTGGAGGATCATATGGGGTACCAGGGACTGGACTCAGGCCAGGCTGTACAAGGCAAGTGCCCTGCTGCTGCACTACCTCTTTGCTTCCCACAAATTATTTTTTTTTGTTGTTGCTCTTTGGGTCACACCTGGCAATGCTCAGGGGTTACTTCTGGCTCTGCACTCAGAAATCGTTCCATAATCGTTCCATTATGGAATGCTGTGATTCGAAACACTGTCCTTCTGCATGTGAGGCAAACATTCTTCCTCCGTGCTCTCTCTGGCCCCCACAGATTAATTCTTTTTTTTTTTTTTAATAATATTTAAACACCTTGGTTACAAACATGATTGTGATTGGGTTTCAGTCATATAAGAGGACACCCCCCCTTAACAGTGCAACATTCCCACCACCAATGTCCCAAATGTCTCCACCCCACCCCCACCTGTACTCTATATAGGCTTTCTATTTCCTTCTACATTCTCATTGTTAGGATAGTTCGCAATGTAGTTACTTCTCTGCATATTAATTCTTACGGCTAACTCGAAACACTGGGAAGTAATTGCCCACAGAATACAACAGTAGGTATACAGGCATATTTTCCAAGAAAATGTATGAAACTATCCTTTAATGTCCTTAAAGCAAAAAGATCTTCTATACTATTCTATACTCCATCTATGTAAACAGCTATTAATAAGATTTTAAACATTCAAATGTAACGATCTTTGGATAATTAAGTCTGCTCTGAGACTACAATATACCAACATTATTTTGTCTTTAAGCACTCTCAATCATAAGCCTTTGATATTTGATATAAATTTATTGGACCAAACTGATAGTTGATAAAAATTCATTGGACCAAACTGATATTTTTAAAAGATAGGAATGAAAGCAGTCATATTCACTACATGGTGAAAGACAATATTGTTTTTAGGACCTTTGGATAGAAAAATGGATGGATGTTTCTTTGGATCAATCAGAAACCGTTGGGAAAGTCTGAGCTTAACATCTGCTTGCATCTGACTTCACGTATTCCCTGGACTGTTTAATAATTCTCTTGGTCTTATTCTCTACTTATACTGAGCATGCCCAAAATTCAAGTTGTACCTCCTTGTTATCTTACCTACCTGCTTCCTTCAACCCTTTTTCATCTGTGTACTCATTCTTGTGTAAAATCTCTTCAAAGATTCTTTTCTCTCAGAGAAGAGAACCTATGCTTCTATGTCAGGTTGTTGTCCACATTCCTCCTGTGTGACTTTTGCTTAGCAATCGCTGCTCTTGCTAATCTACTCTTAGCTGAATCCATATGTGGTTTTTCTGAACATGCCTTTTATTTTCTCCGTTCCTTGCTTTACATTCTTTTCTCTATTTTCTACAAGGCACGTTTTTATAGACCTGTTGAATTATGATACCTTTATAAAGTAGGCATTGTCTCCTCTTTTTTTAGCCAGGAGGAAGTAAAGCTCAGGAAGTGACCTTTCCCAAAACCGATCGAAATTCCTGCTCAGGAGTTACACAGAGAAAATTAGTCAGTACCTAATAGAAGAGCTTTATTTCAGACATACAATAATCATTGCTTAATTCAAAAATGTAAATATCATTGAGGCAGGAGAAAATATAATTTCTCCTTAGGGGGAATTGGATTGATTTTCAAAGTTGTGTCTATATAAAGCTCAGGTATGAGTAACAGAAAAGGAGTATACTGTGTGGGAGATAGAAACAGATGAAGAAGAGCAGTTTTCTGGTTTAGTTATTCCTGTGTTAATATAAGAGACTCCCTATCTTTGAAATTAATTTGAATTCTTGGTAAGAGAAGGGGAAAATTACAGCAGATATTTATACTTAATATATTTTGTAAAGAGATTTAATTAAGTTGGAAATATTCACTGAAAGTGATGATTTTACTTTTTGTTTTAAACAAATTTGTTTTTAATCTAGTTAACTTGTTTCTTAGGAAACAATTATACATGACAATTAATGTTTTGGTTAGCTTCTAAATGCTGAGTTAACCTATCAGGTTTGCCTACTGATATAATAAATGTGGATAACATTAAACTATGACTTGTAAAGCAAAATTAGTAACTTAAATGAATGGAAAAATGGTTATGATTAAATGCTATTGATTGAAAAAATATTTAATTTTAAAAGGATATAGTAGAATTCACATGGAAAATTTGACTGTTTACTATTTCAAATTACTTTAAAATGCTTAATCTTTGTGATTATTTGTTGAACTTAAAATTGTGATAAAGTGATCTATGTTTCTTATGAAAGAAAAGGGGAAAGGAATATATGATCTTTCCATAAAAATTAGTAAGCAGTGATCAAGTTTCCTCTGGTCATTTTTTTTTTAAATTATCAAAGACTACAGGAACTTTTTTTAATATTGCTACATTTTTTACATTTTCCATTTGGTGGTAAAAGTGAGAAAATTTGAATTTGCAAGCATATATACATACATGCCACTAGTTCTCAGACTGATGGTGATATCACAGGTTAAATTATTCCTGAAAAAATTCACTATATATTCAGAAAATGGATAGAAATAGAAATTTATGTGGTTAGTATTAGTATTGAAATATTTTTGGTCTTTTATATATCTTGTGTAGATTTTGGCCGAGAATCCCTTGAACAAATTTTGAAAACTGCTTCTATAGTTGAAACACATATATATTTTTTTATTTTTTTATTTTTTTTCACATCTATTTTGAAACCAGTATAAGAGGAACAAATCTTTATTTGAAGTAAAAACATAAAAAACAAATAGACCTCTTTAAAAATTAGTCATTTCCACAGTAAAAGCAATTTAATTATATTTGCTTGCATTTGCCTAAAACTGGAAGATTTTAAAAAATCAACGGAATAGGCAATACTGTCAGGGGTGAATATTTGAGGGTATGTCTGTCATCTGGAAAATGGAATTGAGCTGGGATTAGAAATATGCTGTAGTTTTATGTTTTCAGCCATACATTGCATACACTATATATGGTTATATACATTTTATATCTGTCAATTTAGAAATCATAGTCGTAAAAAGGAACTATACTTAGAAATATACTGAGAATCTCAATATCCTTATGTGCATGAGGAAGATTACTTATATTAAGGCTTAATCATTTAGTCTTGTTGCTAATAATACCTGGGTCTGAATCAGAATAAATTGTACATAGTAACAATGAAGTTACACTGTTCCATGCACTAGTCTTTTTTTTAAATAGTAGTATTTGGAATTTAGAATATTATCTTTTAAAAAATATCTAATCTTATGTTTGATATTAATATTTTTGTACTAAAATTCTGCAGTTTTTAAAACAAAAATTTTGAATTATTAATGAGCTATCATTGTACCATAAAGTGTAACTTTTAATTTAAAAATTAGTATTTATATAATGGAGTTCTATAGGTTAAAATGGAGCTTATTTATATAAATATAATATAATATAAATGTAGCTTACATATAAAGAATAATGCATATTTTATATTCAACATATAGCATATAAAATATAATATATAAAGGATATTATGTATAAATATATAATCTATGAAGGATACTATATTGAGGTCTGTGCAGAAGTTTCACAGTTAAGGTAGCCCATAAATTAAAAATATCCTGTTTCTTAAAGTTTTATTTCTGTATACTTAAACATGTAGTAAGATATAAATAGATTTAGTAACAGTAAAAAATCATGATATTACAAAATCACATAATAAACTTCTTTTACTTGAAACTTAAATTCTTTTACTTAAAACTTGAATTTATTTCTTAAATGGTATAAGGGTTTGATGAAGATCTCTTATCTCTATTGTAGGTATTTGGTTCGATGAAAATTTTCATGGTCTATATATAGACCTAGGTTTTATAACTGAATGTTTTCAAAGTTTCTCAAGCCTAGGCAATTAATAATAAGGCAATTCACTTTTTAAGAAGGATTAATATATGCTTAGGCTGAAGCTCATTGGAAAGGTTCCAAGATACCTTACTAGAAACAAGAAGCAAATATATTTTATTTTATTTTATTATTTTATTTTTTTTGTTGTTGTTGTTTTGTTTTTGAGTCACACTTGGCAATACTTAGGGGTTACTCTGAGCACTGGCTCTATACTCAGAAATCACTCCTGGCAGGTTCAGGGGACCATATGGGATTCGAACTACCATCTTTCTGCATGCAAGGCAAATGCCCTACCTCCATGCTATCTCTCCAATCCATCAAATGCATTTTTAACTTTAATTTGGGGGTTAATGAAAATTATCTCATAAAACAAAATTGAATATAATGGTAAGTTTTTGAGAGCAGTTATTTTTATGGTATATTGTTGCTTCCTTGGAAAATTTTTGACTTGTGATGACTGCATTCATAAAGAACTAATTATTACCTTTTGGGGGCTGGAGCTGTGGTGCAAGCAGTAGGGATCTGCCTTGCAAGTGCTAACCTAAGACAGATTGTGGTTCGATCTCCCAAGCCAGAGGCGATTTCTGAGTGCATGGCCAGAAGTAACCCCTTAATGCCACTGGGTGTGGCCCAAAAATAAAAAAAAAGAACTAATTATTACATTTTGTACCTATTTTACTAGTGTTATATTTCTGTACATGTGTTTAGTTACATTGATGGCATCTATTTTCGACTTAATTGGAATTTACCAGTGGATTAATGATTGGCTCAAAATTTGTGGCATGTTTTTCAGAAAGATACATGAAGTGTTATTCTAGAAATAGATATCCCGAGCTCGTACAGATTTCAAATTCCAATCTTTATTTGTTTGTTTGTTTATTTTTAGGCCACATCCAGTTGTATTCAGGGGTTACTACTCTCTGTGCTCAGAAATTACTCAGGGGACCAGATGAGATGAGATGCAGGAATTTGAACCTGCTCCGAGCAAGGCAAATTCCCTACCTGCTGTCCTATTGCTCTGGTCTATAGATTCCAAAATTTTTTTATTGCTTTCTTAAATTTAAAAATTGTGTCACTTTGGGGGCCAGAGAGATAGCATAGAGGTAAGGCATTTGCCTTGCATGCAGAAGGATGGCGGTTTGAATCCCGGCATACCATATTTCTGAGCATAGAGCCAGGAGTAGCCCCTGAGTGCTGCAGGGTGTGACCCAAAAACCAAAAAAAAAAAAAAACCAAACAAACCAAAACATGTCACTTAGAAAGTAGTTACTTACTTGATAACATTAAATTTCCAGGAAAATTGAAGTATTATGTAACCTATTGAAGAATAAGCATTATTTTTCCAGTGTTGACTTCTTAAGAGTAAGTATCTCAAGGGCTGGAATGATAGCACAATGGTAGGGTGTTTTCTTGAATGTGGCTGACCTGGGATGAACCCTGGTTCGATCCCCAACATCCTATATGGTCCCCCAAGCCTGCCAGGGTTTCGAGCCAGGAAACCCCTGAGTGCTGCTGGGTGTGGCCCAGAAAACAAAAATTAAAATAAACAATAACAAAAGCTATTTGACAGGCTGAAGAAATAAAATAGTACAGTGGGCAGCACATTTGTCTGAGTTTAACCCCAAAAACAACAATAATGACCACAGACAAGAGATTTGATTGAATTAAGACTGGTTTGCAATTAAAATGATAACAATAGTTCTGCATTAAAAATGACTTGTTTTAAAAAGATGACTTGTTTTAAAATTATTTTTATTAATATGCAAATTCATTAGTATTTTAGTATTCATCTTCAATTTTTCTCATTATGTGATTCATTTATTTAAATAGGTACCCTGTTATTTTTAAGAATGGATAGTAGAAAACTGAGGAACAAATTAAAACAAATTGGTCACAGAATTAATGGTCACAGAATAAGGGATAAGAAAGACAGACTAGTAATTTCCTTTTTGTATTTCAGACTTCTGATTTCTATATGTAGTTTCCCTTAAATCAGGGAACACAAAAATGAATTTAAAAAGTTACAGTTAAAATGCTGAGTGCCTACATAATTATTAATGCTTATTTCATAGAAAATATTAGTAGATCATTTAGTTTTTCTTATATACATATATGATTATGTTTTTATGTTATGTAATCTAATTAGATAATATCTTAAGTATTATTTTAATATGTAGCATACTGAAGCATATCTTTAATATTTTATAAACTATTTTATATTTTTATAAACAATTCTTAAATTTAAATGATCTTGAGTCATCACTTTTTTTAAACTAAAAGAATTTTGATCTTTATATAGAACAATTCCATGTAGACCCTCACTGTTCAAACTTTAGGTAATAGAGAGGTAGCCAGAAATACAAATCTTTCTTTTTTTAATCTCTTTACTGCCTTTTTATATGTAAAATAAGACAAATATTTGAGTTATTTTATGGTAATTAATAATTTGTAGTTCTAGGAACTGTGCTTCAGGATTTCTCAAATTGTTTTGGTAAAATAAAAATAAATTTTAAATGTAAATACAGATCTGAAGATATAGAATATTTATGATTTAAATAATCAAACATTTATATAGAGATAATTAATAGAGATAAATTATATGGGTATACTTATATAGAAATATTTATATAGAGGTGATATAAAAGAAACATTTTTGAAATATTTTTAACAACTGGCGTACTATAGATTAGATTATTTAGCCCACACATTTAAAGTCACTATGATTTTTTTAAAGTATTCATTGTACCATTTATAAAATGGTACATGAAATAAAAATAATCCTGAGTCTGTCTCTGAATTGGATTACTTTAGTAGAATATCTTTGTTAAACATTCTACATTTAATTTTATTAAATTATTATCTTATGTACATATGTACGTATATTTTAATATTTTTAATCAAGCAGAAGATGTACTATCACTGAATAAAACTTTTGAAAATTACTTTAAAATACAGGACAATTTTGATCATTGATGTAAATATTAACTCATTACTAGCAGAACCAGTCAGTAATAACCAATAGTATCAATTAGCAGTAACCAATTAGTAAAAAGATCTTTAGAAATGAAACACAATACATTACCATCTCTTTCTAGTTTAACAATTATGATGACAGAAACTCAAATATTATTAGAGTTCGCTATACTAATGGACACTTGCTTTTGAGCTTGAAAAGTTAATTTTAGTGTAGGGGCTAATCTTGGACAGTTAGGTTCATTTGCCCATCCTTTCAGATGTTTTGGGAAGAAATATCTAATGGTTTTTCCATGACATCTACCTTTTTTTTCAGATACTCGACAGACATTTTATCGTGTTATTGCGTTCCACGCTATTTAGTTCTTCCTGGATCCTTGGGATTTCACATACACTGCTTCAATCAGCTCCTGCAGAGTGGATACTTTCCTAGGGATCCAGGCCTTACTGGACAAGCAGCCAATTCTGAATAGACATACTAGTCTTGTTTTAATTTAATTTTTTAATGTACTTTGCATTTCAAAGTATAGATGCTCATTTCAGTAATTATTGAAAAGTATAAGTCAGTGTGTTTTTTTTTTTAAAGAAAAAATATATGTCCTTAATAAAAGGATTATTTTGAATGAGCCTAAGTACTGGCTTTCTTTTTTTAGTACTTTACATTGTTATTAAGCATTTTCTTTCTCTAATGTATGTCTTGTCGTGAATTTGCTTGTGTTGACATAAACAAAACCAGAATCCAACAGTTTAAAACTATTCTGTATAAACATAAAATACATTAATGTTATCTTAAGTTTTGGATTGGAGTCTCAGCTTTATTTAGGGAGTAGAAGAGAGGAATCTGTGTAAGGTACTAAGTACTGCAGGTAGTTTGGTAAGCCATAAAGCTGTGATGCTGCCATCAGTTTAAATGAAAAATAAAATTTGGGTAAAATATTGACTAAATAAACTTGTAGAATAGCAACAAATGTTTTGGGTTTTTTTGGGTGTGTGTGTGTACTATTAAAAAAGTAGTGTCAATACTGGCAGTTATGTAATAGAAGAAAAATCTATTTGTATTCTGATGACATTTTGACATGATGTAAAACTTAATTTTAAATGTCAATACTTTTTGACTACTTTGCCAGCATTTCAGTGTGGATGTGCAAAAAGGGAAAGAATAAATGTGTGTATATTAATTCTGAACTCTCAAAATTTTAAGTTATGTTTTATTTTGAAAATGCATAAGGATTTAAATGATTAGTGATAGTGAAATAATAGCACCTTTAAAAGATTGAATTGAGAATTGTGAAGCTTGTTATTCTCTAAATTAATTTTGAGGAAGATAGTGTTCTTTTGGGGTGAATCATATTTTTAGTTGATTGAGAGCTTTGCTATTTAAAAAAAATTTCCCCCTTTTGATTATAACATTGCTTCCCATCTCTTAAAATGAATTTGAGTTGATTTTGTTTTATCATGATTAAGCAAATTAGTAATCAGTGGCATTTAATTTTTGTAAAGGGAAACTTAGAGATTTATTGCTTTCAGTAGAACTAAAAAGCCCATTACAGTAATTTCCTCGTGATTTTAGTTGAGAACCATACCTATTCTGTTACTGCTGTCCTTTGACTAGCAGATAGAAATACCTTTCTTAATATACACAGATTTTATTAAATCTAATTTTAATTAGTGTATTCTTTTTGACCTTTTGGCTAAATAATGCCTTTTTAAGTAGCACTAAACAGCAATTTGACTAGACTAAGATTCTTTTTCTGGATTATTTATTTCTCATGCTGTACTTTGTAGAATTTCTATAGTAGTTTGTTTTCTTTTCCTCAGAAAAAATAGTTAAGTATTGGGTAAGTAGAAGTTATATGATATAGTGCTGCTGAAAATATATGTGTCAGTGACTCCATAAAATAGTTTAATCATGCTGATAAAAAGTAAAAATACTGTTTAATACTGTTTCAGTATTAAAATTTTTTTAAATTATAGTGAACACTATAAACTTAATATTTATAAATTTCTTTACATTATTTTGCAGTAAATGTTATCTTAAATTATTAAATTTTGATCTTAAAAATTATTTTAGCAACATTAAAAAGAAACCCTTCAAACTACATCTTCCTTTGATATGTGAGTGGCCAGATGATTTCAAAATTAAAATTCTTTTGTAGAGTATACAGAATTATGTTTCTTCTCAAGAGAAAAGCAATTTAAATAGTTCCTATTTATTGTTTAATTCTGATGTTTGACTTTTAAGAATTGTCAGAATAAAAATGGTTTCATTGTACTGGAAATGTTTTTGAGACTATTTTTTTATAAACGGAGATTGAGCACCACCTGTTGGTCAGACTCAATTCACTATTTCAGAAAAAAAAAAAAATGGAGGGGGAGTCTGGGTTACACCCAGCAGCGCTCAGGGGTTCTTCCTGGATCTATGCTCAGAAATCACTCTTGGCAGGCTCGGGGGACCATTTGGGGTATTAGAATTTGAACTGTAGTCCTTCTGCATGCATGCAAGGCAAATGCCCTATTATCTCTCCGGCCCCTCAGCAAAAAAAATTTTGGTGAATTAATTACATTCTCTAACAATTGAGATCTTTAATTTGTTGAAATGAAGATTTATGTCTAAAAACTGTAGTTCATAAAATTGATCAGAATGCTTTTATTTTTGTAGATTATATAATGATCAACTCAGCATTCTTTACTATTGTTCCCAACGTTGCAATACATATGCATGCTATTGAATTTATGAAGATATTTTAAAAGATTATTATTGTTTTGGGAGAAAATGTCAAATTGGAGAACTACTAGATATTTGATTTCTATTACTATCTAATCACTACTTAAATGTTGCTAGATTTAATTTTTTTTTTAAGAAAAATGGAATCTTTGTTTTGTTTTCTCTCGCAACAGCTTGGAGTAGCCATGAATTCTTGCATTACAAACAGCATCAATTGCTATTTTTAATGTACTTATTATAATCTTTGCCTTATGTTAAATTTTTTTTCACAATCATAGCACAAGTGGCATTTATAAGAACTTTATGTTATAATTTTTATTAAATCACCGTGAGATAGAGTTTAATTGTTTAAAACAAATTATTGACTTTAGATGTGTCTGTCTTAATATAGGTACTAATACAAACATTAACAAGATAAACTGATTTTTCTCAGCGCCAAGATATCTGAGGTGACATTTGATATTCATATAAATAAGCTTTTATTTATTTATTTATTTATTTATTTTTCATATAAATATGTTTTAAGACTGTAGATGGCAGTTGTGGTACTTTGCTGCTAACATCAAAGTGAGAGCTAGAACTTTATCAAAGTCTTAACCCTCATCTATTAATAAAATATACAGTAAATAAATTAGTTCTTTGGGGTTCTAGGGTCCCACTTTCAAAGAAGAAATTATTGCATGTTTATTAGTTTTATGTATAAACAAAAATAGTATAAATATGACCAAGATAAACAAACTTTAAGAAACTTACATTGCTATTTTGTATTTCTTAATGAAATGACTTATTATATGAAAATTGGTCCATGTAGTGCCAAGCTCTCTTGTGGATCTTAAAATCATGAAATCTGATACAATTTCTATTAAGTGCTGTTGCTTTTTCATAAATTTTAATGTCAAGTTCCAGTTTCTCAGCCATGAAAATGACTCTTCATTATCTTCTTTCATTCTTTAATCTTCATCTTTCTGACTATTTCAGTAGTGCCCTAACTAATGCTACTGTCTCAAATTTTTATTTTAACCTATATTTGACAGTTCTGGATAGTTGGATTTATTTATTTTATTTATTACTAAGTTGAGCCCTGCTCCTATTAATTTTTCCTTTATTTTCAATTATTTAGTGCAGTAAATTCTAAGTGTCTTAGATGGTATCCACTTGTACCTAACAGCTTGACTCCACTCTAACTTCCTGGACTTAATTTTTCCCTTCTTCTCCTCACCCTTTTGGAACCAAATGTCATTACTTTTTGAAAAGTCTTATCAAGAATTAATCATACCTACTTGAACTTTATTAGCATTTAGATCATATTTCTCAATAAGTTGTTGGTTTTTGTATTGTTTTAATTATCAATTCTTCAAAAGTGGTGAGTGACTTGAGTGTTTTTGTTTGTATCATTTTTGAATTCCAAATTATTATTTTTTTGTTTTGGGGTCATATCCAGCGGTTACTCAGAAATTGCTCCTGGTAGCCTTGGGAAACCATATGGAATGCCAGGGATCGAGTCCGGGTCTGTCCCGGGTCAGTCGTGTGCAAAGCAAACACCCTACTGTTGTGCTATTTCCAGCACCGAATTCTACATTCTTAACATATTGTTCATGGCACATGGGAAACTAAACAGAAAGTCTATACTCTGGACGAAAATATGATTAAGTTCCAATTTATGTCTCATGACTAAAGTTCACTTACTTACTTAGTTTCTAAATGTGTTGATATAAATAGTGCAGAGCCAGAAAAATAATACCAAAGGTAAGACTCTTGGTTGCTTTCTGCTGCTGATCCAGATTTAGTCCACAGCAGAAAGCAACCAAGAGTCTTACTCCTGGCTCCATGCTCAGAAATTGCTCCTTGCAGGCACGGTGGATCATATGGGGCACCGGGATTCGAACCAATGACCTTTTGCATGAAAGGCAAACGCCTTACCTCCATGCTATCTCCCGGGCCCCGTTTTGTAATATCTTAAGACAATAGAGATGAGGGCCAGGAGGACTAGTCCATAATGGGAAGCTTGCAACGAAGAGCAGTGAGTGCAGTTAGGATAGAGAAGAGAGAGAGGAGACAATTATGATACTGATAGTTGGAACAGATCACTTTGGACAAGAATTGAGTGTTGAAAAGGGATAATGTGACATGCATGGTACTCCTTCATTAACACTGGTGTAAACCACAGTGTGTGTGTGTGTGTGTGTGTGAGAGAGAGAGAGAGAGAGAGAGAGAGAGAGAGAGAGAGAGAGAGAGAGAGAGAGAGAGAGAGAGAAGACGAAGGGAAAGAGGAGGGAGATGAGAGAGAGGATTGGGGGGGGGAAATGCCTGCCACAGAGGCAGACAGGAGTGGATAGGTGGGAGGGAAACTGGGAGTTTGATGTGGGAAAAGTACACTGGTGAAGGTTGGTGACAGAAACTCAAATGACAGAAACTCAATCTTGAGTAATTTTGTAAGTATAGTGCTTAAAGTCTTTAAAAATGTAAATTTATGTGTTATAAATCTTATCTTTGGACTTTTGCGTGTTAATATTTCATGCAGAAAATAAAATATTGTAGAAGTACTTTTTTTTGTTTTGTTTTGTTTTTGGGTCACACCCGGCAGTGCTCAGGGGTTACTCCTGGCTCCATGCTCAGAAATTGCTCCTGGCAGGCACGGGGGACCATATGGGGCACCGGGATTCGAACCAATGACCTTTTGCATGAAAGGCCCTTTTATCCATTAAAATATTTTGTTTGTATTTTTTCATTTTGTTTTTGGAAAGATTATAGTTTGTGTGAGTATTATGTTTATGATATTAATATAAGTTACTCCACTACCACCAAACTATCCGAGAACATACATTATAGAACTACTATTTTTTCAATTGTCATGTTTGAACATACTGAGTAGCACAATTAAATATACTGATATTACACATGTTAATCCAACAAAAGTGTGCAAATATTTATGTGAAAGTATTTATGTAGAATTATGCCGTTATCAGGCAGTTTTCCACAGCTGGGTTACCTGCTGTAATCTGCAGTATTGTTTGGCTTCTACAGGTTTACATGTTGCTGAAATAAGCTGCAAGTCAACCTGCTGCTCTTCTGCAAGGGCTGCATGCTGCAGGGGCCTGAAGCCCCCAGGGACCATTGTTGCAAGGCTCACTCACAGGTGCACAGGGGTCTGGCTGCCAGGTGGGGTCTCATGCCCATCCAGGGATGCCAACCTGTAGTGACCACCCCACAGGGGGTGGAGAGAGAGATAGAGAGAAAGAGGAAAGAGGAGAGAGCAAGAAGAGGGGGTGAGAGAAAAATTCACCAACCAGAGGTGGCCAGGGAAGGCCCAAGTTCAAGAGAGAGAGAGAGAGGGATAGATACAAAGTGGGCAACATCTTTCTTAGGATTTATCTCCGGGCCCCTGTGAACTGGCAGGCACTGCTCTGGTCACGATCCTGGGTCTCTCCCCCACCCCCACCGCTGCAGTTTTTTCTTTTATACCCAACATGATAGGGGGGCATGTCTAGATTCAGTTGTCATTACAGTGGGGGTATTCAAGGAGGTGTGTTCAAGTCCAGCTGATATTACATCAATAGAGAAAATTATTGAACTTATGAAAGACAGAGATAAAATGGAGTGAGAAATATAATAGAGAATTTCCCCAAATGAGTCATTTAAATTAAGCACAATTCTGATTAAAACTTTAACTACAGTGTCCAAGAATAGCTAAATCAATTATTGGGAAAAAGATAGGAGAAATCTTAAACAGTACTATAAAGCCATAGTCATTAAAACAGCATGGTACTAGAATAAAGACATTCTCAGATTAGTGGAATAGATTTGACTATTCTGAGAAAGACCCGCAGGTATAATTAATTTTTGATAAAGGAGCAAAAAATACAAGTTGGAGCAAGTTAGGCTCTTCAAGGAGCGATGCTGAGCAATTTGATCAGCTAGCTACATGCAATAAAAGCGAACTCATGTAATATGTACAAATAAAAATGGATTAAACACATTGATATAAGATTTGAACCCATAAGGTACATAGAGGAAAATTTAGGCCAAACATTCCATGACATGGAAGCTAAAGTTATCTTCAAGGAAGAGACATCACTAGCAAAGAAAGTGAAAGCAAAGATAAACAAATGGGACTACATTAAACTAAAAGGCTTCTGCACCTCAATGTATTGTTACTAGGATACAAATACTACACACGGATGGGAGAAGATATTCATCCAATAACCATCTGATGAGAGATTAAAATCTTTTGGCTATTTCTATGCCTTTCCCAGTTGTTTCTGATTTCCATATCAGAAAGCCACATCCTATACTTCGTTTCTCAATGTTTTCATTGTCAATATTACTTTTGTTGTTCTGTTTTTATTATTCCATTTTACTGATGTAATTTAGGAATCAATGTTGTTTAATTTCAAATACAACATTCAGCTACAGTCTTTTCTCCAACATTGGTTATTCTGATTTTTAAAACAAAATGGAAGAGTCAAACAATTTGAAGAACAATAGGCAGACAGTAAGGTATTCATTTATATGTACCAAAATCTATACCCTGCCATATAAATCAATAGTAGATTGTTATTTTTATGTTAGGTAATTAGTCTGTTAGTGACATACTAAACCCTCCTGCTTTAGTTTTATTTCTTTGGTCTCTTAGACCAGAGGCCGTGCATTTCCTGATTTCCATGTTCCTCTCTTGTTCTGTTAGTATACATTTCTCAAATACTTGATTGTGTGTGGGAGAAGAGGAGAGGAACCATAGTGGTACTGAGGTTCCACCTGGGGTGGGGAATTATGCAGTGTCAGAGATTCAGTACAGGGCCTTACACATAGTGAGCCAGTGTGCCACCCCTTTAAACCATTCTTTGATAGCTTCTTGACTAAGAAAGCGTGACACCCCTTCCCCAAGCCCTCCCCCACCCCCACATTTCCTTAGTGGTCCCTACACTCTGCTGGGAGGGTTCCAGGCTGGGTGTGGTCCTCATGAAAGCAGCAAAATAGCCCTTTTCTCTAGTGTCCAGGAATATGGCACAGTGATAGAATGCATGTTCTCACATGTAAGGTTCCCTGGATTTTTGATCCTTGCAAAATCTAAACAAAATGTTTCTGTAATGGTCTGTCAGTGTGTTAACAAAGAAAAAGAGCTAAAAGTACTTGTATAAGATTAAATAGAGTGGACAAAAAAAAAAAAAAAAAACAACACCTGAAACAAAACGAATGAAAATACAGTATCAATAGAGTTATGTGACTCACTCAACCATCTGCACCTGCCAGAGAGATGCTTAAAGTGAGATATTCTTTCAGTTCAGGAAAATTGTTTGGCTGTTTTTAAACTGCCCAATTCTTTGGTTAATGAGGAAGGGAAAGTAATAGTTTGGGAGGAATTGCTGTTAGTTGAAACTTTTCCCCGTCAATTTAATGCTGTCAGAGTTTTCAGTTTAGTTGAATTTGATAACTTATGAAGCACGTGGAAATTCAGAAAAGGCAGTTAAGACCCCTTAAGTGAAAGAGACAATGTCAGTTGTAAAGCACAGTGTCACAGCTCTGTTTTCTTGAACATTACGTGATTTATTTTACATCTTGGTTTAACTGATAACATCTCAACTGTAGCATTGAAAGACTAATTAATTTCCATATAAAGATGACCAAGGTAAATTTAAATATAGGTTAACTTAAAATAATTTTTAATTGCCTATTGAAAGGTGTTAACGAGTATGCTCTTTGGCTTATTTTTTATGGCTTTTAAGTGGAAGCTCTGTTTCTGACATTGCAGAGAAGCCTTTTCACATAAATAACCTCCTATAAATCATTTCAAAATGTCTAAGTAAGGTCCTGAATAATAATTTTTTTTCTTGACTAGTCTGCAAATGACATCTCAGTCATTAACTACTTCTAGATAAAAGCATTTGCTAACATTGAAATTCACTCAAAATTCTTAACTTGTTTAGATTGGCATATGCTGTTTATAGTATTGTATTTGACTGGTTTGTTGGATGTATGCTTTTTTTTCTTAGTAAGAAATTTTACTGTTAGGTAGCTTGTCAGAGATCATTATAAATAAGGGATAAAAATCTTGGCGGTAGATTGCAGTGTTTTATATTGAACATTATTGATCCATAAAGACTTGAAATATGTTATTCTAAGGTTGTCATTTCTAGAAAGGATTGAGGAAGGATTAAGAAACTACATTGACAGAAGTCATCATTTTAATGACAGGCAATTTAGTTTGAGGTAACTGAAGCAAGGAAAAATGCAATCAATCATCACAGTAGGGATTTTGAGAAATGTTTACCAGTCTATAATGAAAGTGTGTAGATCATCACGGTCATTTGATAGCTTCTCTGAACATAGTATTTTCATATTCTAACAACAATTCAAGCATCTTAAACTACTATGAGCATTTCATAAATTTCTATCTTACAGTGAATGAGTGAGATAGAAAGGATTAAATGTTGAAAACTTTTCCCCGTCAATTTAATGCTGTCAGAGTTTTCAGTTTAGTTGAATTTGATAACTTATGTCGCCAGGGCGACAGCACACAAATTAAGATGCTTTGCTTTGCATGTGACTAACCCAGGTTCAATCCCTGTCACTACATATGGTTTCCTAAGCACCACCAGAAGTGATTCCTGGCTTTGCTCACCATGACCCAAATTTAAAAAAAAAAAAAAAAAAAGGAAGTACAAAATATTCAGAAATTTTATTTCATTTTTTTCTTTTTATTATTACTAATTTTATTTCATTTTTTCTTTTTTTATTATTATTATTATTATCATTACTATTATATTAAGCCATATTCAGTGATTCTAAGAAGTGGTCCTCAAACTACGGCCTGAGAGCCACATATTGTATTTGTTCCCGTTTTGTTCCTTCACATCAAAATAATATGTATGCAGTGTGCATAGGAATTTGTTCGTAATTTTTGTTTTTACTATAGTCTGGCCCTCCAATGGTCTGAGGGACAGTGAACTGGGCCTCTGTTTAAAAAGTTTGAGGACCCCTGTTCTAAGAGATTACTCCTGTCTCAGTGCTTGAGGTGTTCTGAAGACCATGCAGTACCACGGATCAAGCCAGGTCCTCTACCTGCAAATCATATGCTCCAAATCTTTAGCTCTCTCCCTTACCCATAGGTCTTTGGAATTGTCTGTTTCCTCCCCATGGACAGTATTTTCAGTCTGGCTAATAGATAAAGCTATAGGATAATTTAATAATGTGTCATATTTACTTTTATTTTCAGATTTTAATGTTTAAAATTATCTTAAATTTGTACACTTAGTATTTTTTTAACTGCCTGAAAGGGAAGTCCACATGCATTATATGAATTCTTTACTACCTAGATTCCCTCACCACATTAGCTCTGGTGTAGTAATAGAGAGTTTCGATCCAGTAACCAAACCCTTAAGTTTACCAATCTGTATATACTATATGTATAGTAATAGTATAGAGTTTGAATACATTGTTGGGGGTATGTATCATATTTGTTTGCTTGTTTGTTTTTAGGGGCCACACCTGACAATGCTCAGGGTTTATTCCTGGTTCTACACTCAGAAATAACTCCTGGAGGACTTGAAGGGATACATGGGATTCCAGAGATTGAATCCAGATTGGCCACATGTAACGCAAAAGCCCTACCTGCTGTACTTTACTTTTCATGATTAAAAAATTGGTATGGGGCCAGAGTAATAGTATGGTGGTTAGGGTGCTTAAATCGCAAATAGCTGACCCAGATTCAATCCCCAGCATCCCATATGGTCCCGCCCAACCCACCAGGAGAGATCTCTGAGTGTGGAGCCAGGAGTAATCTTTGAGCACTGCCAATTTGGTCCCAAAACAAAAAAATTGATCTGTTTTAAAAGTCTGTTTCAATGCATGTCTTGAAAATAATGCCTTTCATTTATTTTGAAGGATTCTGTGCCCAGCTGTTTCAAAAATGTTACATTTTCTATTACATTAAGAAGTCAATTGGAAAAAAAATTAATGTCAAACATTTATATTTCTATGTGTATTTGTAGAAGCTTGGGAATACCCATCAAAGTAAAATTGTACAAAATGTACAACCTAAAATTGTTTACAATGTGGCCCTTTATGCCAAGTGAATTTTTTGATAATACTTTAAAATAATTTCTATCAGTATTTCTTACTGTAAAATACTAAAAATAAGATGCTCGTTTTTAAAAAAAGTTTACTGATATTTAAATGTAAAGTTAAAAAAACTGCTTTTAAATATAAATTTAATATAAAAATATAAACCTTAAATAGCTGTAACTTATGCTGTTGAATGTATAAAATATTTTCTCTATCATTATTTATTAAACTTATTTTATAGTAATTAAACATTAAATTTAGAATATTGTGAGATTAATATTGACTTCCTTAAACAGAAGTGTTAATTTACAAGCACCTTTTAGTACTTACGTTTTTAAATTTTGAAAAAAAAAAATCCTTATTTGGGGCCGTAGAGATAGCATGGAGGTAAGGCATTTGCCTTGCCTATAGAAGGACGGTGGTTCGAATCCTGGCATCCCATTGAACCTGCCAGGAGCGATTTCTGAGCAAAGAGCCTGGAGTAACTCCTGAGCATTGCCGGGTGTGAACTGAAAAATCCTTATTTTTGTCATCTGTGCTTTAACTCTTTTATACTCATCAGGTGATTTTCTACTGATCTACAGGTTGATACTGGTCTGTAGGTAGAAAGAGGATGAAAACTGCTCATCTACTTCTGTCAGTATGGAGCTGATTTCTCAAATTTTTCCTGACTGTATCCCCCTAGGTGACACTGTTTCTATTTTGCCCCCACCTCCAATTCCACCTGTTTTGCCTGTTAATCCCCTAGCTGTGCCCTCCCTATTATCTGATTTCATTTGTGGACCACTTGTAATGTCCTAGGAACCTAACTGTGGCGGTTATATGGTCCCCAGTTGAGAAATATTGACTTAGTAGTATCTGGTATGTAAAGAAAATGATATTGCATGCCTGTAGAAGTTAGTTGCAGTCTTGAACTTGCTATATGAATATGATCTGAGGGCTCATGCTTTAATTTGTATTATCTCTGGTCTCTCCCAGATTCACTGGATGAAAATCAGCGTTTTAATCTATATTTTGATTTTTGGGTCATACTGACTGTGCTCAGGTCTTACTCCTCTCTTGAAAACTCAAATCACTCCTGTAGAGTTTGATAGACCCTATGTGATGACAGGGTCAAAACTGGGTCAGCTACGTGCAAGTTAAGAACCCTACCCACTGTACTATCACTCAGTTCCAGGGCCACACCCATTGATGCTCAGGGGTTACTCCTGGCTATGCATTCAGAAATCACTCAGACCGCAGTTCATCCTAGGACAGCATGTTCAAGGCAAACACCATACTGCTTGTGCCACCACTCTGGCCCCAGCATTGGAATATTTTTATGTTGATATTTCTGTGATGATTTTAACTAAAGTGGTGGGAGCATGTGTGCATTGTACAGAGCTAACCTGGTTTCAATTACATCATTCCATATAGTCCCCTGAACCCATTGCGAGTAATTCCTGAGTGTAAATCCTATCGTAACACCCTGCACTGCTTGGTGTGGTCCCCAAACAAACCAATAAAATAAAGTGGTATTGGGTTGAATATATCTTGGGTTTAATAAGTATGAATACTGGAAAAATGTAATATTGACTATGGTGACTTAATTTCTGTCACTAGATTTTTATTGTTATTTGAACCATATGTCTAGATTTAAATATTGTGGTGTTTTTATCTTTGAATAAAATTAATTACCTGAAATTGAGCAAAAGCACTTTGTTTTCCTTTTATTCCTAATTATGTAGAATGATAACAAAAATTGTGTGCACACAATAAGGAGGTTTTTAGTGTAGTGAGATAATTAGTTAAACATGAAGTCTCCCCCAAATCTTTTTGTTTGTCTGTTTTTGTATTTTGGGGGCCATATCCATTGGTGCTCAGGGGTTACTCCTGGCTCTGTGTTCAGAAAGCTGGCAGGCTCCAGGAACCATATGGGATGCTGCGGAGCAAACTTGGGTCAGCTGTGTACAAGGCATTGGATCTACCCACTCTGCTACGTTCTGGCTCCTTCCCCAAAATCTTTTAAAATAGATAAATCAAGGGCCAGAGCAGTGGTGCAAGCAGTAAGGCGTCTACCTTGCGCATGCTAGGCTAGCCAGGAGTAACCCCTGAGCATCACCAGGTGTGGCCCGAAAACAAATATATATGCATATATAAATCATTGGTCAAAATAACAAATTATTCTGTAATTTTTTCCTCAAGCAGTATTAATGTGTATAATGTTAAGATATAATAACATTATTCTGTTATTGTATAACTTCAGGATACAGAAAAAATGAATTGTGGGGCCGGGCGGTGGCGCTGGAGGTAAGGTGTGCCTGCCTTGTCTGCGCTAGCCTAGGACGGATCGCGGTTTGATCCCCCGGTTTCCCATATGGTCCCCCAAGCCAGGAGCGACTTCTGAGCGCATAGCCAGGAGTAACCCCTGGGCGTCACTGGGTGTGGCCCAAAAACCCCAAAAAAGGAAAAAAAATGAATTGTACTTAAGAAGTTGAAATATAATTCTCAACATTTTAAAATCTCCATTTGTTTTATGTATACTGATACTGCATAGAATTGGGAACTCTAAACCTGTCAAGAAAATAATTGACTGGTTATTCATTTTTCACTGAATTTTTAGGGGCATTATACTTGGTGCTGCCATACCAACATTTGTTCTTCTATTGGGGCACAGTAAAGAGGCAATGATTGGGACATCTTTAAGGGTTGGAGTGATAGCTCAGTGGCTATCATGTGTTTGCCCTGCCTGTTGCTGACCCAGGTTTGATCCCTGGCATCCAATATGGTCCCCTGAGCCTGCCAGGATTAACGTCTGGAGGCTGCTGGGTGTGACCCAAAACCCATAAAACCCCCAACTCTTTCTTCTTAAAAGGATTCAAATCAATTTGGAGACTTACAGGTAAAACTTGGACTATTTAAGCATTTTAAATGTGATGTTACAAATAAGACTTTTGTACATTGTTTTCACAGAAGCTATGCTAAAGATATCTTTGAAGTTCTTGGATTTGGAGTACTGTGCGTGGAATATATATATAAAAATCTCCAAGTTCTAAGAAGCAATGCATGATTTGGAATTCAAAGGGTCAGGAATATAATAAGATACCTTCGGGCATTTTTTTGTGATTTTTAAAATACATTAACCACATTTTACAATTGCTGCTTTTTTGTTCTATTTATTCATGTAAACACCTGCCAGCTTCTATGATCTCCTGAAGTTCCCCCTTAATTTATTTATGTGCCTTTTAGAAACTTTCCCCTTACCTCTAACTTCTGATTTAGTAAAATACCATGTTTTTATGACTGGGTTTAACTTACTTTGAACTGACATTTCTTTATTTTTATTTTAAGTTTTTTTTTTTGATTCCTGTAAATTTACAAACATTGTATAAGGAACTAGCACAGACACATTTTGTTTCTTTACACTCCAGTGTGATTCAGGTCGTATTTTTTTCTATATACTCTCTCCAATAATTAAATAGCTTTTAGTGCTATTTATCATTTATTCTCTCTTCTTAATCACTCAGGACAGAGCTCCTAAGCCTTTGAATGTTCAGCGTCCTCTTACATTGTAGAGATCTAACTTGGGAGGAGAACCTTTTCTTTCCTTATTCAGGTGCAAAATCGTTCAGGTTTAAAAGGTGCTATTTAAAAAAAAAAGTGTTGTAGAGATTCTTTAAAGCAAACATTTCACATTAAATATTGGAATATTTTGTTTTTTTTTTTTTTTAATCGCCTGTGGTGCTTGGAGTAATTCATGGCTCTGTGTTCAGGGGTCACGCTGAAAGGTGCTTGGGACACCATGTGGTGTGAATGACCTATTTGAGGCTCTTGCATACCATTGTACATTATCTCTGTGACTGCTTTACCTGGCCTGTGCACTACTGAAAATGACTTCACTTTACTGGGTTGATCCTTTCTAATTGTAATTTCTGAAAAGTTGATTGTTATGGCAATTTGTTGGAATCAATGGACGCTTTCTCAAGATAATGTTAAAATTTATAGAAAAGATTGATGTTTTTTTAATGTCTTAATAACATTGGCTGATAATTCCTAATTTTATAGTAGTAATAAACATGCTATTTTAGGATATATTTAATAAATAATGATATATGGAACTACTATAATTTCTGTTGGTGACCACTCCTGTGATACATTGTTTTTATTTGTAACTGAAGAAAATGCCAAGTAGTGGAGATGAAAATAAAATTAAATAGTTTAGGGGAACATGGACTCTAAGAACTCCTTTATATTGCTAATTCTTACCATAATATTGTGTTACAATGTCATACATGTTTCAGATATATTTTATGTATTGTTGGAATCAGCTTGTGAAGATTTTATTGAAAATTTTTGCATTTCTATTCATCAGCAATATTCTTCTATTTCTTTTTCTCTGGATTATGATTTTGGGATCAGATATTGGTGTCTTAAAAGAGTTTTGGAAGTGTTTTTGAAAAATAGGTGTTCTTTCTAAAAGAACGTCTTCTTGAAAGTTTGGCAGGATTTACCAGTGAAGCCATCTGGTTCTAGCTTTTGATTTTGGGAGATATTCACTTCTGTTTTGATTTCTGAATTTGTGTTTTCTTTGATTCAAACTCTGTCTTTCTTTTTTCTTAAACCTCTCAGTTTTGGGAGGTTTATGATGATTAAAATGTCTCCATTTCGTTTAAAGTGCCCAATTAAAAAATCGATTTTAATAACATCCTCAGGAGTCTTTGTATTTCTGTACTTAACTGATTGTAACAATGCCTGACGTGTTTCTGATTTTTTGTTGTTGTTGTTAATATAACATGTCACGTCTTGATATGTTCAGAATTTGTAGAGCACAGCATAATGTGTGATTGTGGAGATCAAACTCAAAACCTTTGGACTCTTTCCCCAGTTCCTCTGATTCTGTTTTTGGAAGGGATTTAGGCCACACCCCTGTGTTGTTGATGGTTTTCTCTGGATTCAGAGTTCAGGGATTATTTATGGCAGTGCAAGAGATTGGA